>SJYV01049549.1:0-16499 GCA_006410875.1 Neotragus pygmaeus
TAAATCAACTTTACTTCCATTTTAAAGTATTATAAAGTTAAATTAAATCAGCAAATGTTTAAGTTTAAATCTGCTTGTATAGACATAGAAAGATAATAGTAAGTGAAAAGAGTCCGTTTTAGGACCGTTCCTGTAATATAACCTATGTTGAAAAAGTAAACTTACAAAGAATAATGTGTGCAAATTTGAAAGAACGTCCTATTTACAGTGAAGGCTATGTGTGACGATGAGACTTGCAAAATCTACATTTTTTAGAATTTTAGTTTTCTTTCACAACAAGCACAATTAGTTTACTGATTGGGATTTTTTTTTAAGTTTCTGAAAAGCTATTAAGGTAAGTGAGGGCTGGAAGTGAACTGTAATTGAAATAAAGGCATGGCATCAAGAGACATTTAGTATTAAAAAATAATTTGACTTTGATTCTTTTGCCTTGAAGAATGCCTAAAAACCGGAAGTGAGAAAAGACTCTGAAGGTCTGCAATGTTTCAAGTCAGTGTCAAAATTGCTTATTTTAGTCCAATGCCAAAAATTAAAGGGCTTATTCACATCTTCTATGGCCTCTCTCCACTTTTATTCCAACCCTTTTCTAAATGCAATATTCTCACCAACTTTATTTCCCTCCAAAGTCTTCTGTATTTTCCCCCTCAGGAGTAGAATGTATTCTGCCATATTACCTTCAATTACCATTTAATAATTTATGAAATTACTCAGCATCATACCTGCAGTATTTCAGTCAGGCTCCATTACATTGTAATGAGGTTTGATTTAACATGGTCATTATAAATGCTGCTAAAGGTTAATAGGGAAAAAAAAGTTTCATTCCAGTGCATTTTATTTCAATCATTTTGGAATAAAATAAGCATCTGTCACTAAGCATAGGACTTCCTTGTCTTATAAGCAGCAAGGTATGATTGCTCACGAAAGTTTAGCAGAATATATTAATAAAGCTCTACCATCTGGCAGAAAGCCAACCTGAGGGAGGAACAGTGTAAAGCTGCTTTTTCCAAGGACTGTGCCATAGAGTTTAAGGGCAGAACAACTCTTTATTGCGCAGGACTGTCTCTCCCAGGGCAGGATGTTCAGCATTCCTGATCCTGTGCCCATTAAGCACTTACAACGGCCCAGTTTTTCACTCATTGAAAAACACCCTGATACTGGGAAAGACTGAAGGCAGGAGGAGAAGGAGGATACAGAGCATGAAATGACTGGATGGCATCAGCGACTCAATGACAGGCGTCTGAGCAAACTCAGGGATGTGGTGAAGGACAGGGAAGCCTGGAGTGCTGCAGTCCGTGGGATCACACACAGCCAGACAGGACTTAGCAACTGAACAACAAATTTTCAGATGACCTCTAGCGGGCAGCACTGCTCACAATTTGGTTCTCGTTTAGTCCCTCAGTCGTGTGGGGCTCTTTTGCAACCCCACAGACTGTAGCCCACCAGGCTCCTCTATCATGGAATTTCCCAGACAAGAATAATTCTTTACCACTGGCACCTCCATGTTTTGGTACCACTGGTTTAAAAGGTCAAGCACTATTTATAAAGTCTAGAATGCCTTGTCCTGAGAGTGTAATTTATCTAAACAGTTATTTTGAATGTAGTAAGAGGGAAAAAGTAACTATGATCTCAACCATCCTCTTGGGAGGGCGGATCCTTTGTTTTGTTGTTTTGAGTCCCTACAGTGACCAGAGGAGAAGGCAATGGCACCCCACTCCAGTCCTCTCGCCTGGAAAATCCCATGGACGGAGGAGCCTGGGTCTCTAAGAGTCAGGCACGACCGAGCGACTTCACTTTCACTTTTCACTTTCATGCATTGGAGAAGGAAATGGCAACCCACTCCAGTGTTCTGCCTGGAGAATCCCAGGGACGGGGGAGCCTTGTGGGCTGCCATCTTCGGTGTTGCGCAGAGTCAGACACGACTGAAGCGACTTAGCAGCAGCAGCAGCAGCAGCAACAGTGACCAGAAGGACCAGTTTATACTTCAGGAGCTGACCATGTGCCTCTCTTCCTAACTCTTCCTTTAATGGCCTCACCTTGGAACGTTGAAATCAGCCCAAGTGGAAATTTTTGGAAAATCAGTTGTTAAACACTTACCAGTACATCATTACTTTTAGTTGATATTTCCTCATTAGTTCTAAGGACAGGAGTAAAATCAATTTGACAGCACAGAAGGTCAGATTTAATCTTTAAAAGAGAAATATATATATATATATATATATATTCACACTATTATATATATATATAATAGGTAAACAACAAGGACCTACTGTATAGCACAGGGAACTATACTCAATATCTTCTAATAAACTATAAGGGAAAAGAATCTGAAAAAGCACAGAGAATTGATGCTTTTGAATTGGGCTAGAGAAAACTCTTGAGAGTCCCTTGGACCACAAGGAGATCAAACCAGTCAGTCCTAAAGGAAATCAGCCTTGAATATTCACTGGAAGGACTGATGCTAATGCTGAAGCTCTAATACTTTGGCCACCTGATGTGAAGAGCCAGCTCACTGGAAAATATCCTGATGCTGGGAAAGGTTGAAGAATAAGGGGGTGACAGAGAATGAGATGGTTAGATGGCATCACTGATTCAATGGAAATGAATTTGAACACCCTCCAGAGAGAGTGAAGAGCAGAGAAGCCTGGCCTGCTGCAATCCACGGTGTCGTAAAGAGTCGGACATGGCTTAGCGACTGAACAACTATATATGTGTGTGTATATATATATAAAACTCAATCACTTTACAGTACACTTGAAACTAACAGAGCATTGCAAATTAACTATCAGTTCAGTTCAGTTGTTCAGTCATGTCCGACTTTTTGTGACCCCATGAACTGCAGCATACCAGGCTTCCCCGTCCATCACCAGCTCCCAGAGCTTGCTCAGACTCATGTCCATTGAATTGGTGATGCAATCCAACCATCTCATCCTCTGTAGTTGTCAAAGACAAAAAAGCCTTCCACCTATCACAGCTGACTGGCATCGGAGTGGCTGTATCTCAACCCTATTTCATGTCAATAGGATAAAGTCCAAGTCCTTTTATGTTGTCTGGTTTTTGCCTGCCACATCAGCTCTGACATCTACCTCTCCTGTCTTGCCCTTAATGTTTAGCAAAGGCCAGATTGCTTGTAGTTTTGACATGTGTAGAGTTGTTTATGCTCTCAGGTCCTGGTTCTTCTTGATTTGACTATAATCTGCTTAGACCTTCCCAAGTGGCACTAGTGGCAAAGAACCCTCCTGCCAGTGCAGGAGACATGAGATGCAAGTTTGATTCTTGGGTCTGGCAGATCCCTTGGAGGAGGAAATGGCAACCTACTCCAATATTTTTGGCAGGAGAATCCCAGGGACAGAGGAGCCTGGTAGGCAACATTCCATGGGGTCGCAAAAGAGTAGGACATGACTGAGGGACTAAATAAAAACAACATAATCTTATGATGCTCCAAATTCCAATTGTGATTTGAAAGACTCAGACTTTCAAATCACAATTCTAAGTCTCAGCCTATGCATGCCCATGGTATCTGCTCCTACACCTTTCTATGCATACCTTCATTGTTTGCCTTCTGCATGTACATAAATAAAATGCATTTCTGTGACTGTATCTGTTCCTGCACTGCTTAAAACTGCTAAACAAATCTTTATCTAACTTGAGATATTTCTGAAATAGTCTATAGAAGTACAGACTATTCTGCAAACACAAAATTCACTCGGGTGGGCCTTGGCGGCAGTCTCAAGACAGTCATCTTTCAGAGTAACTGAAGCTAAGGTATGGGAAAGACAAACTGCTGATTGAGGAAGGCATGCCATGTGAATGGCATGGAATAAAAAGATAGTAGCTTCCAATATGAATCCCAAATTAAAACTCACAGAGATAGACATTCCAAATTGCAATTGACATTTGAAATTGGGATTCTTCTTACAGGTATAACTTAAAAAAAAAAAAAAAAAAAAACACGACTTATTTGGCTGCACCAGGACTCAGCTGTGGCATATGGGATGTGCAGGATCTTTTTAGTTGCAGCATGTGGGACCTCTTTAAATTGCAGCATGTGGTATCTTTAGTTACAGCATGCAGACTCTTAGTCATGGTATCTGGGATATAGTTCCCCAATCAGAGATTGAACCCCGGCCCCCTGAATTGGGAGCTCAGAGTCTTAGCCACTGTACCACCAGAGAAGTCCCACACAGGTATAACTTTTAACCATATTAATGTTCTTGATCAGCACCCAGTAGACTAACTATTCCTATTAAATTTGTCTGACTACTCCCTTTTCTTTCCTAAGTGAATTGGTCAAAGTCAGAGAACTTCATCATTATATTTCACTACTTAGCTGGAGAGGAAGCAATGAAAGTAACTGGCATGTGATTCATTTCTCTCTCAGTTATCAGAGAACATTCTAGGGGGAAAAAAAAGGAAAGCACCCCAATCTAACCTCTTACGAACATGCTGATAACTGAACTTCCTGATAAACAAAACTGTATTTCCCAGAAGAGGGTAATTCTTTTTGAGAAGTCCTTATCAGGATATTTCTGGTTTAGAACAGTGTGTGGCGAACAAACCTAGAATCTATGGATTTAATGATTTTGGTGGCTCAGTCAGTAAAGAATTTCCCTGCAAAGCAGGTGACTGGGATTCAATCCCTGGGTTGGAAAGATTGTCAGGGAAGGAAATGGCAACCCACTCCAGTGTTCTTGCCTGGAGAATTCCACGGATAGAGGAGTCTGGCAGGCTACAGACCAAAGAGCTGATCTGGGTCAGGGTCACAAAGAATTGGACACGACTGAGTGATTAACATTTTCACTTTCAATGATTTCCCAGGGCACCTAACATAAGTTGTACAGTTGTCTGGAGTATAAAATGTTTCTTAACCCAAACAGTCTCCTCTGTGAATAAAATGAAGCCGCTCAGTCGTGTCCACCTCTTTGTGACCCCATGGACTATAGCCTACCAGGCTCCTCCATCCATGGGATTTTCCAGACAAGAATACTGGAATGGGCTGCCATTTCCTTCTCCTGGGGATCTTCCAGACCCAGGGATCACATCCAGGTCTCCTGCATTATAGGCAGATGCTTCACTGTCTGAGCCACCAGGGAAGCCCTCTGTGAATAGTAACCTGCAAACCTCACTGAGAGACTTTACCTATCATGACTGGCCACCCGGATGCAGGAAGGAAAGACCTGAGGAGTCATTCGGAATGTCCCAGACCACTCCCTGCTCAGCCTGTGTCACTTAATTGCTTTTATCACTGGAATTATTAAATCTTGGTAGTGGGTAAGATCTTTGAGTCATGTAAGTCAGATTGGACAATCCAGTGTTAAGCTCTATGTAAGCACACTAGTATAGTGAACTGCCTCAACAAATATTGGTTAAACCAGATACCCCTTATTATAAGTTAGTTCTCATCGCTACAATTATCACAAATGAAGTTGAAAGAATCTTTCAAAGATACCGTCCAGTGGGGTTCTAGCTTGATGACAGCTTGTATGAGATTGCACTTTAAAGGCCTCCAGTTGAACACTCCATAGTAGAATGATCCATCTGAAAGCTGGAGTCTCCTGCGCTCAGTCCCCTCCTAGTTAAATAGCAAGCAACTTGCAACAGCATAAAGTTCAACTTATATGTCTTCTACTGCTACACAGGGACTTGAGACCAGAGCCAAGAATTACTCTTATCAAAGTCATTAAAAGCCTTGAGAGAATTTTGACATATTGGTTCTATGATCTTCTTAAGAACCTTGTGAAATTATAAGGAGGAAAAGATATTAGTCTCTCTAATTAAGACAGAGAGAGGGAAAGTGATCTTTCCAAACTTACCCAGCTAATACTTATCAGAGGTGGCCCTCAAATGCAAGTCTTTGTCCTCCAGAGCCAATGTGTTTTCCTTACATGGAATCCCTATTTCATTCTTCGTAACTTCGGGCAGAGAAGTAGTCCCTAATCTCTCTGAATCTCAATTCTCTCTTCCACAAAATAGTGGTGATAACAAGCTGTCCCTCACATACCAGATTGTGAATGTTTTATGAGAGCAACTATGTGTTCAGTAATCTGATAATATTCAGAGAACCTATGAAGACCCTGATAATGATTCAATGTCTCCACCAAATTTTGTAATATCATATTCCTTTCACCTCTATTATCACTTATTTATACCAACCATCCTACAAGGTGAACAGAGCTGTTGCTGTTCAGTCACGTCCAGCTCTTTGCAACCCCACAGACTGCAGCTCCCCGGGCTCCCCTGTCATCTCCTGTCTCTCGCAGTTAGTTCAAATTCATGTTCATTGAGATGGTGATGTTATCTAACCATCTCATCCATTGCTGCCCTCTTTTCCTTTCGTCTTCAATTTCTCCCAGTCAGGGTCTTTTCCAATGAGCCGACTCATCACATCAGGTGACCAAACTATTGGAGCTTCAGCATCTCCTGCATTGGCAAGCGGATTCTTTACCACTGTGTCACCTGGGAAGTCAAAAATGAAAGTGTTAGTTGGTCAGTCACGTCCAACTCTTTGTGACCCAGTGGACTGTAGCCTGCCACGCTCCTCTGTCCATGGAATTCTCCAGGCAAGAATATTGGAGTGGATACTCTTTCCCTTCTCCCAGGGTTCTTCCTGACCCAGGTATCAAACCCAGGTCTCCTGCATTGCAGGCAGGTTCTTTACTGTCTGAGCCATCAGGGAAGCCCATGAGCAGTATAGATATTTCCTTTTTCTTTTACGAAAGGAAACCATGGCTTAAGAGGGTAAATGAATTGCAGAACTGAGACTAAAACCTCTTCCTGTGTGATGCTAAAATGCTATGCTAGATGCTAAAATGATTTTATTAAATATCTAGAATTTTTACTTTCTGTCCTCTTGAGAAACTTACAGCATGATGAACATGTAGCACTATTCAGATGTGATATTTATGTTATCTAGAAAGTGTAGCCCATCTTGGAAATAAGATATGTGGCTCTGGTTTCAAATAGTGTTCAGAGATCAAAGGTAAAGGGAGTTTCATTGTCCATTAAACATGGGACGAAACCAGTCTTCAGTTGGAAAGCCAGTAGAACTATGACCTTCACTGGATTTCAAGTGTATAGAGATGGTGGACTCGTCACATGGTGGACGTTCTCTAAACCCTTAGTTCTGTGAATAATTAGGCCTCCCCCCAGTGGCTCAGGGTAAAGAATCCTCCTGCAATGCAGGAACCACAGGAGACACAAGTTCAATCCCTGGGTCAGGAAGATCCCTTGGAAGAAGCCATGGCAACCCACTCCAGTATTCTTGTCTGTAGAATCTCCGAGGACAGAGGAACGTGGAGGGCTAGAGTCCATAGGGTCACAAAGAGTCAGACACAACTGGATCAGTTTAGCACACATACGAGCAGAATAATTAGCTTTTATAAATAGAGAGGTGATAAAATGATTTTGAATAATTCCCAGATTAGTGCATTGGCAGCTAAAAATTTCCTAAGAAATTTGCTTAACCAGTGTTTCACTGATTTTTTTCAGTAGAGATTAGATTACCTGTAAGATTTCCTATAAAAAGAATTCCAGCTGAAATCTATTTTTCTCTTTCCTTGTGCAGGACTTAATTGCATTTTCCAGGCTCTCTTGCAATTTACTCATGTGACTGGGTCTGAGCCTATATGATGTGAGTGTAAGTGATCTAGGCCAAAGAAACTTCTAGACTCTTCTCTGTTCTTCTCCTTTATGTGGTCAGAGACAAAGAAGGTCACTGAGACAGCACTGGAAGCTGTATGCTGAAGATGGCAGAACCTCTGCCAACCTGAGTCCCTAAAAGACTGCGTGGAGCAGGAATTGTCTCTCTACCACCAACCACCTCTGCTAACCTGGGATATCCCTGTTCAAGTCTTAGGTGAGAAATAATCAAGCTTTCATTGTGTTGAGTTGCTACATTTGTATTTACTTACTTATTTATTGGCCATGCCTCATATCATGCAGTATCTTAAGTTCCCTGACCAAGGATCTAAACTATACCCCCTGCATTGGAAGCATGGAGTCTTAACCAGTGGACCACCAGGTACATTTTTAGCTTCTTTTTTGCAGTAATTTTGCCCACATAAACCATTATGAAGTCATAATGTATTGTGCAACTGCAATGTATTTTTTTTTCAGTATTATTATTCTAAGCTCAACTCTCTACCAGCTTAATTTTTATGACATACGCCAACCTGTTCATTTTAATAATATGTTCACAATAATAAAAATATCTGCATTGCCACTCTACAATTTCTCTTAAACTGTAACTATTATCATGACAATTTTAAATCAAGAAAATTCAGTGGTTCCTGACACCAATTATCCAAGCTTCGATGATCTGATGCAAGAAACAAACGAGTCACACCCTATGAGAGAAGCAATTTGTGGACTAGGTTGTTGTCACTTACAACCCATGAAACAAACCCAGAGAACCAAGCAATAGGGTTTGATTTAGAAGCTCCAGGGAGGCCCTTCTCTTTTAACTGTGTGGAGAAAGGAACACAACTTAAAAAAAAAAAAAAAAGAATGGTAATTTGGGTTGCCAATGCTATAATAAGGATTTCTAGCCTCTCCTACTTGATTCATCCGAATATCACTTTCAATTATGCTTTGTATGCTGTGTGTGCTCAGTGGTGTCCTACTCTTTGCAACCCTTTGGACTGTAGCCCACCAGGCTCCTGTGTTCATGGAATTCTCCAGGCAAGAATACTGGAGTGGGTTGCCATTTCCTGCTCCAGGGAATCTTCCCAACCTGGAGATCTTCCTATGGTTCCTGCCTTGCAGGCAGATTCTTCACCTGCTGAGCCAGCCGTGGAGGTACTGCTTTATTCTTTTGTTCCCAAACTCAAGAGTTCATAACGACTCTAGCTCTTTACCCTGGCTTTCAAGACTCTAGAATCTGCTCCTACTTGGCCTTCAATCTCATTTCCCACCAGAGAGAGACCTTTCCATGGAGTGGAATCACCAGGCTTGACCGACAGCAGGTACCACCCATCCAGTGACCACACTTTCTCTCCTAGGAAAGGGCAAGTGATGACTGCAAGTGCCCCTGAGTTCCTACTGCCCTGTGATTGCAAGAGACAGGAAAAGAGTTCCCTTACAGTAATTCTCAATATCATTTCAAAAATACAATAAAAGATTTAATCTTCTGTGGCCTCTAGCAGAATCCTCTTGAGCTCTTTAAACCATCAAACCATCTCCATGCCCCACAGATAAACGGAGCTCCTTTATCATCCATGACTCTCTGATCTGGCCCCAAACGACTTACAGGATTCTCCTGTACAAACTACATCCCCTCCTGCCTAATTCTGCTATCGTTCTCGATGTGGTCTCACCCTGCTGAGTTCTATGTTCTTAACTCCAGTCTCTTCCTGAATGCAGTTGAATCCCCCCACCAGCTTTGCCACCCCAGTCACCTCAGAAAATGCTCCTCTCCCAATGCCAGTCCTCTCGGCTTTTACAAATTTTGCCCATCACTCCATCCCATATCTGTGAGAGGACCCCATGATTCAAACCAGAACATGTAGCAGGAGCTCAGCAAATGTCTGGTGATCTCATCACTTTGTTTTGTTTTTTTGTTTTGTTTTGTTTAATTTTTATTTTTGTTTTTAATTTGACTTTACAATACTCTATTGGCTTTGCCATACATCGACATGAATCCACCACTTTGAATTGCTGAGTTGAAACGTGTGGTAAGTCACTTCAGTCATGTCTGACTCTGATATCTTATGGACTGTAGCCCACCAGGTTCCTCTGTCCATGGGATTCTCTAGGCAAGAATCCTGGAGTGGGTTGCCATGACCTTCCCCAGGGGATCTTATGTCCTCTGCATCAGCAGGAGAGTTCTTTACTACTTTTGCCACCTTGGAAGCCCATGTATCACTCTTTGCACTCCTCTTATTTAAATTCCTGATAATAATAATATAATCATTTATTAACTGAGTCTACCCTCAGATTTTCCAACTCAGAGGTCTGGGTGGAGCCTGAGAATTAATATTTCTAACAAGTTCCCAGAGGGTGAGGCTGACAGTGGGAGGACCACATTTGAGAGCCACTGCCCTCTGCATCCCCCAGCCCTAAGCCAAGTGTCCCGAGCATACTAACAAGGTAATCTCCCTTCCTTGTCGAGGAGGACAACGCTGTGGGCTGGATTTCCATCCCTCTCAGCCATCGCAGGAACATCACAGACAAAGAAACCAAAGCCATGAGTCAGGAGACTCCTACTGTTCCCTGTCAAGCTACCGATGGGCTCCTGTGAGGGTGTGGGAGCCCAGCTGAGAAGCCCTGGTGAGTGCTGAGCACAAAGGTGGACGAGCGAAATTGCAGCAGCTCCCGAACAGACAGGCGGCGTGAGTCACGGCAGCGCTATCTGAGAAGCAAGATTACGGCAGAGCGGATCCCAAGGCCACTGACAGCTAGCTCTGACAGGCCCTCTTATCCACACGAACAAAGTATACACTGTGCTCTAGGTAAACCTCCAGGGATCGCTTTAGCCCAGATCCCTGACAGGCTAATAGGAGATTTTTCCTTTTCATGGCTAGGGAGCCGTTCTCTCCTGATGCCTTTCTGAGTATGTCTGTGGCTGATAACAGACTCATTTCCCTCAAAAAATGTCCTTTCCTTCTCTCCCTCTCTCTTTCACAATTCTGGATTTCCTTAAAGGAATGAAAGGGGGAGAGAGAGAATGAAGGAATAAACAGCAATTTTTCATGACCTTCCTTTTCCGTCTCATGCTGATGGGTCCAGACTATAAACGTCAAGGCCAGGGGACATCTCACCTGCCCTATTCACTTCCCTGATGAAGTAGGCACCTGGACAGCCTCACCCACATCCCTCACGGGTACCAAGCTGCCACCATCACGTGGTCAGGTCCTCCCTCCTCTCGATCATCTGATTATCCGGGAGCAGGAGCCAGAGGGGCTGCTGCTGGAAGCACAGCTCACCTGATAGCTGCGGCTGTCCCTGGAATCTTGTGGGAAAGGGAGAAGGGGCAGGGCTATTCACCCAAGCTGCTTCTCCTCCATTTATGGCCTCCAGGGTATCCCACCACCTCCCTTGCCTCAAACTGTCTGGGCCTCTCAGATATGCAAGGGACTCATTTTCCATCCATCAGAGATGAGACTTAAATAAATAAAAAGGTACTTCGTGGGGCGGCTGGGCCTAATGATAAGCAATTATAGGAAGCCAAACGAAGGCAGTGCTTTGTGCGGGGCCTGTGAAATTGGTTAAGCAAAAAGAATAATGGCCCGTTTCAGTGATTCATCTCTTTGCTCATTTCAGAGGGAGCATTATCTCAGTTAAGTGATGCAATTAATATGAAAATGAGAGAATCATTGTTTAAGGAGATGAGAGGGAAGCGGAGAGGGGGTTGGATGCCACAGTGGAAGAATAAGGGCCAGTGAGATGGAAATTTGCATAGGTCAGTAGCAACGTGCCGCCTCCAGCACAGATTCATAGCTTAGTGCGCATTGTAATACGTCACCATTAAATTCTCATTATGGTGACCTGTGTCCAACACAATTCAATTTTCCAGAATCTTAATGATAAAAAGTTAATTACACTAAGGTGAAAACCTTTTGTACTAGGACTTAAAATAAAACATAGAAAGGGCATTGTGAGTACCTCAGGACACTGCCAGGGAAGGTTAAGAGGGGATGTTAAATTACTGTTTTATTAACCATAACATGATTTGCAGGTTGATTTTACGTGTGTGTATGTGTGTGAGCTTTGCAGATCTTTGTAATGAAGTCAAGATTGATAAATAAGGTGTTTGCCTCTTCACTTTTCTTTTTGCTTCCCTGCTTCTCTGTCGGTATTTTTCCACTCGGTAGCTGGCAGACAGTATTCCAAGGGCTGGTGAACACCTTTGGATGTAGAAAAGGAAGAGGACGGGGATTGAAGTGGAGTGTGTGGTGGAGAGCTCAGAGGGTCATGAGTCATGGTGACAGGGGAGGGCTCTCACCAGCTCACTCTGTGTTTTGGGCATGGCATGTCATACCCAAAGGGCTCCAAGCAGAGATGGGGAGAAGAGCATGACCTGGTTTTTACAGCACAGAATCACCGGTAGCTGCTGCCTCTTTTCTGCTCTGTGTTGCCAACTTTAAAAAATGTACAATATGAGAGTTTCAAGTTAGGTTTTATTTGGGCCCAAATGAGGACTACAGCCCAGGAGAGCACATTTCAGATAATGAAAAAAATCTAAGCTACTCCATTTTGTTAACAGAAAAACTCCATTTTGTAAGGTTCCGGGAAAAGAGCCTTTGGAAATCCCCTGACCTCACTCCACCACCCACGAGCCAATCGGACCCCAGACCAGAATCTCCTGACTTAACCGTTCAGGAACTTGTGGTCTACCTAGGAAATAGGGACCAATCAAAAACCAACACACAACCCTTCGAAAGAAAGTGACCAATCAGATGTCCCCCTACCTAGAAATCCTTATTTTCATGAACACTCCCTATATAAGTCCCAAAACCTGGGACTCCCTATAGCCGCTGAGTTGGTAGTCGGTAACGGTGGGAGCCCCAGCTCGAGCTTGGTAATAAAAACTCTCTGCTTTTGCATCAGATATCGGCTCCCTGGTGGTCATTGGGAGAATCATGACTTGGGCATAACAATAGCTCTGAGAAACAGCTCCAAAGAGGTAGAGGGAAGGTCAGTATATATGTGACTTTAGTGAACAGGGAGTTCACTCAATCAAGCACATATTTTTGCAGAAGGTTTCTGCTAGTTACAGGGAGCAAGGGTCACCATGAAGGACTTTATTGCTTTTCTAGATATGAGGAGATGCAAGAACTGGGCTTGTAAAATCAGCTCTTGAAAATATCTAAGACCTGTTCTGCTAGATTTTCCAGAGCACAGAGTACCTCATTTCTGATCTCCATTCTGAGCTCCTTTCAGTGGGTGTTGAAGGTCAGCAACTGCAGCAGCTTATAATTTAATCTTTGTAGAGGTAGATGGGAAATGCCCTTGGCAAGTGCCAATTAGTAGTTGACAATGCCTTTGACCCAATTATCTAAACTCTCAGGGTTTTAGCATCCTCTTGGGAGAAAAAGATTGTGTTACCTTTATTGAGGGAATTGCTACGAGGAATTGGGATCAAGAATATACCCTGAAAAAAAAAAAAAAGAAGATACCCTGGAGCCAAGGCATTGTGCTATGGGGAGGAGAGAAACCTCAGATTGAGGTTCTCCTTACCTGGAGATCCCAGAATGGGGAGGGAACCCCCATCACCATGACTGGCCAGGAGGCAAAAACTTTATTGGAAGACTTAGAGGGGTAAGAAGTGTTAAGTAGTGAGAAGAGGAAAAAGGAGTCCAGAATGGTGGAGACTGAAAGACAAAGAAGGGAAAAGCTCCCAAAAATAGATCAAAGGAAGGTCCGAGGACCAGAGTGAGAACCTCAGGAAAACAAACAGCCCTCCTGGTTAACCCAAATTACATAGGGCAGGCTCAGGTGGAGGAGAAAAACGTAGATAAAAAGAGGGGCAAAAACTGGGCCCTGAGCTTCTCTTCTCTGCATCTTTTGGGTCAGTCTGCCCTCACACCTCGAGGATGTATTTTCTTTTATTTTCTAAATAAAACTGAGCTGTAGCACGGAGCTGTAACACTGGTCCATCCAAGGAAATTACATGGGGCTGTAACACTGGTCCGTCCGTTGCTTCAAATTTTTGTTGCAATGAGACAGAACCAAGGAAATTACTAATTCCCCCAACAGAAGGAAAGACAATATATTAAAACTCAAAGTCATATCAGGATAGCAATGACATTCACTTCAAAGGGAAAATGACGACACATCTCAAGAAACTCAAAGAATCAGTCTGCCAAAGACAGGACATTCCCATAAATTCACTCAGACTTCTCTTTGAAGGTCAGAGAATTGTTGATAATCACTCTCCCAAAGGACTGGGAATTGAGGAAGGTGTCATTGAAGTTTATCAGGAGCACACAGGGAGTCATTCAACCGTTTAGATATTCTTTTTGTTTTCTTTCTTTTCCCTTAATTCTCTTTTATTTTTTAAAAAGAGTTCTTTTGTAATGTGATGTTCAAAACAGAATTGAAAACTGTAACCCCCATCTCTAAAACATCTGGTCATTTGAATTCTAGTGCCTATGATTCATTATTGTTTATTTACATTGTGCTGTTTTTTGGTGATCATATCTTAGCCTGCTTCATATCATGCTCTCTTTTTTAAAAATTATATGAGTATAAAACAAATAACTAATGAGAAAATATGATATAGCACAAGGAACCCTAGTTAGTGCATTGTGGTGACCTGAATGGGAAGAAAGTCCACAAAGAATGGAATATATGTATCTGTATGGCTGATTCACCTTACTGTGCCGCCTAAACTACACAACATTGAAAAGCAACTATTTGTTGTTATTCGGTTGCTAGGTCATGTCTGACTCTTTGAGACCCCAAGGACTGCAGCATATCAGGTTTCCCTGTCCTACACTATCTTCCAGAGTTGGCTCAAATTCATGTCTATTGAGTCAGTGATGCCATTCAACCATCTCATCCTCTGTGCCCCCTTCTCCTCCTGCCCTTAATCTTTCCGAGCATCAGGGTCTTTTCCAATGAGTCAGCGCTTTGCATCAGGTGGGTAAAGTATTGGAGCTTCAGTTTCAGCATCAGTCTTTCTAATGAATATTAAGGATTGATTTCCTTTAGGATTGACTGGTTTGACCTCCATGCTATCCAAGGGACTCTCAACAGTCTTCTCCAACACCACCCAGATGGAAAGCATCAATTCTTCAGTGTTCAACCCTCTTTATGGCCTAATCTTTACAAGTGTACATGACTACTGGAAAAACTGTAGCAACTATACTCCAGTAAAAATTAATTTAAAAAAATAAAAATCACATATGTCCACAGAGAGACTGGCTGACTTCTCCAGGTCTGTGAATTTGTAGGCTTGTGGTAAATGAGATCAACTAATGTGAGGATTCATAAATGACTTTCCAATTGGCCCTGAAGTTCTAGCATGTGATTGCTTCATTCCTGGACTACGACTTTCAGTGGGAGATGGAAGGTTTTCAGAGGACTAAACTGTGGGGAAATGACCTGTCTTTAACTTGAAGCTACTTTTAAAATCTGAGGGTTTACTGAAAAAAGGGGGAATATCAGATTGAAATCAAGGTAACAGAGGTGATGGGGAAAATGACTAACTTCAAAGATGGCTTCACTGAAGAGGAAGCATTTTAAGATGAAAGAAAAATCTTGTCAGAAGATCCCAGAAAAGTTCTAATTGTCATTGGCAGTTAAAGTCACTCACGCAGGAGGGGCTTCCCCAGATGTCCCGTGGTTAAGACTCTGCTTCTGCTGCAGTGGCTCAAGGTCTAACTCTGGTCAGGGAACTAGGATGCCACGTGCCCCGTGGCATGGCCGAAAACCAAAAAAGTTACCCATGCAAACATGTATACAATAGAACACTGCTCTTTTTAAATTTATTTGTACTTTTGGGCCTGGGATGTAGGTTTTAAATGGACCTTGTCTGCACCAACCTCATTAAAATAAACAAAATATTTGTGAGAAAAAAAAAACATTAAAAAATAATATACCCTGTTTCACAAAATCAAGGACATAGAGAATAGACTGGTGGTTGCCAAGGGGTGGGGGGTGGGAGAGGGCAAGAGTGGGAATCTGGCTGCTGTACTGTGCTTAGTCACTCAGTCGTGTCCGATTCTGTGACCCAATGGACTGCAGCACGCCATGCTTCCCTGGGTCCATCACCAGCTCCCAGAGCCTACTCAAACTCATGGCATTTGCGTCAGTGATGCCATCCAACCACCTCATTTTCTGTCATCCCCTCCGGCGTTCAATCTTTCCCAGCATCAGGGGCTTTTCCAGTGAGTCAGTTCTTCACATCAGGTGGCCAAAGTATTGGAGTTTCACCTTCAACATAAGTCCTTCCAATGAATATTCATGACTGGTTTCCTTTAAGATGGACTGCTTGGATCTCCTCGCAGTCCAAGGGACTCTCAAGAGTCTTCTCCAACACCACAGTTCAAAAGCATCAATTCTTTGGCACTCAGCTTTCTTTATAGTCCAACTCTCATATCCATACATGACTATTAGAAAAACCATAGCTTTGACTAGGAGGACCTTTCTTGGTAATGTCTCTGCTTTTTAATATGCTATATAGGTTGGTCATTGCTTTTCTTCCAAGGAGCAAGCGTCTTTTAATTTAATGGCTACAGTCATCATCTGCAGTGATTTTGGAGCCCCCAAAATTAAGTCAGCCACTGTTTCCGCTGTTTCCCCATCTATTTGCCATAAAGTGGTGGGACCAGATGCCATGATCTTTGTTTTCTGAATGTTGAGCTTTAAGCCAACTTTTTCACTCTCCTCTTTCAATTTCATCAAGAGGCTTTTTAGTTCCTCTTCACTTTCTGCCATAAGGGTGGTGTCATCTGCATATCTGAAGTTACTGATATTTCTCCCAGCAATCTTGATTCCAGCTTGTGCTTCTTCCAGTCCAACATTTCTCATGATGTACTCTGCAGAGAAGTTAAATAAGC
>SJYV01049551.1:0-34403 GCA_006410875.1 Neotragus pygmaeus
TCTAGTCAAGGCTATGGTTTTTCCTGTGGTCATGTATGGATGTGAGAGTTGGACTGTGAAGAAGGCTGAGCGCCGAAGGATTGATGCTTTTGAACTGTGGTGTTGGAGAAGACTCTTGAGAGTCCCTTGGACTGCAAGGAGATCCAAC
This sequence comes from Neotragus pygmaeus, assembly GCA_006410875.1. Lineage (NCBI taxonomy): Eukaryota > Metazoa > Chordata > Mammalia > Artiodactyla > Bovidae > Neotragus > Neotragus pygmaeus. Next base: position 149 of record SJYV01049551.1, read on the forward strand.
CAGTCCATTCTGAAGGAGATCAACCCTGGGATTTCTTTGGAAGGAATGATGCTAAAGCTGAAACTCCAGTACTTTGGCCACCTCATGCGAAGAGTTGACTCACTGGAAAAGACTCTAATGCTGGGAGGGATTGGGGGCAGGAGGAGAAGGGGACTACAGAGAATGAGATGGCTGGATGGCATCACGGACTCGATGAACGTGAGTCTGAGTGAACTCCGGGAGTTGGTGATGGACAGGGAGGCCTGGCGCACTGTGATTCATGGGGTCGGGAAGAGTCGGACACAACTGAGTGACTGAACTGAACTGAACTGAGCCACATACAAATCACTAAACCACCACTGATTCTCCCTATCCCAAATACCAGGAATCACGCAGGCATGGAATGATGGCCACAGTACATCCAGTAAACAGACATCAAAAATATACAGGAGTGTTTGAAGACAAACAACGTCCCCTGTGAGAGCACAGCATCCTGACTGCTACTGTGTATACTTTTACTTTATAAAGAAAGTGGATGGCCTCTTGACTTCCAGATAGCATAAAAAGCACACTGCTGAAGCTGAGCTTTGGTTCTTACCTGGACCTAAAATGAGTGTTCCACCTTGCTGAGCTGGGTCTCCTTGAAAATCAAAAAGAGGGCCAGTTACTGCTCTCCACAGGCTCCGAATGCTTCCTGAGAGTATATTTGATTTTACATGGGGGCTCTGTCCTGAAATAGTAGGAATTGTCTTTAGATGTTATCATTTTACATTTGACTTGATATTAAGATAACATAGTATTTTTAGAAAACAGTCTCTCTCTTAAGTATTATCTTACTTTTGACTTGCCTTTTTCTCTTCCTTCGAAGAACAGTTTCTCAGCCTTTCACTACTGATGTTTAGACCAGATAAGTCTTTGTCCTGAGTAACGTAGAGTGATTACCATAATCTGTGCTCTTTGAACTTACTACATGCCATAGCAACCACCATTCACCAAGCTGTGACAACTGAAAATGTCTCCAGACAGTGGCAAATATCCCCTGGCGGGGAGGGGTCAAAATTGTCCTCAGTTGAGAACTACTGCTTTAAAAGAAGAAGTGATGACAGACCCAGATCATTTTCTGCCACTGAAAAATGTCAGCTATAGAATTCTCAAACTGGCAATGCTTTCCTTTTTAACGCTCCATTTATATTTGGTTTAGTCTCTTACCTAGTAATAGATAACTACATTCCTCTTCAGAAGACATTGTGGCACAGACTGGTATACGCTGGTCGAAACTTGTTTACTCTTTCTGGGACCACAACTAAACATTTCCCAGTCTTCCTGGGGTTTGGTATGACTGTATGACTACAATCAAACCAATGAGTAAAATAATGTGTGCCACTTTCACGGCATCTGCTAAAAACCTGTCCAGAGGTGATTATCCATGTTTTTTCTATTAGGTTGGTGCAAATTAGCTGCAGTTTTTGCTTGTTGAAGTTTGCCATTTCATTTTGGAATATATTCTCAATAAATGTGGTTATGTTATATATCATTTTAATGCACATTTCTCATTTTTTTTCTGCTAAAGATTTATTACTATTTATTTTGTATTTATTTTGGACTATGGAAATGATGTTAGACAACAAAATCTGAGCAATTTTCTCATTTGAGTTTAAAATGAATCATAAAGCAGTAGAAATAACTCAATGATGCATTGGCCCAGAAAATGTTGATGAATGTACAGTGAAGTGGTTCAAGAAGTTTTGCAAAGGAGACAAGAGCCTTGAAGATAAGGAACATAGTGACCAGCCATCGGAAGCTGACAACCAACTGAGATCATCAAAGCTGATCCTCTTACAACTACATGAGAAGTTGTCAAAGAACTCAACATAGGCCATTCTACAGTCATTGGGCATTTGAAGCAAATTGGAAAGGTGATAAAGCTTAATGAGTGGGTGCCGCATGAGCTGACTGGAAATTTCTAAAAATGTCATTTTGAAGTGTTGTCTTCTCTTATTCTATGCAACACCAAGGAAGCATTTCTCAATTAGATTGTGATGTACAATGAAAAGTGGATTTTATATGACAACTGGTGATGACCAGCTCAGTAGCTGGACTGAGAAGAGGCTCCAAAGCATTTCTCAAAGCCAAACTTGCACCACAAAAGGTCACGGTCACTGTATTCACTACAGCTTTCTGAATCCTGGTGAAACCATTACATCTGAGATGCTCATACATCAAATGCTCTGCAAATTGATGAGACGCAGCAAAAACTGAAATGCCTACTCCTGGCATTGGTCAATAGAAAGGGCCCAGCTCTTCTCCACGATAATGCCCGCACATAGCACAACCAATGCTTCAGAAGTTGAACAAATTGGGCTACGTAGTTTTGCCTCATTCGCCATATTCACCTGACTCTTGCCAACTGACTATCACTTCTTCAAGCATCTCGACAACTTTTTGCAGGGAAAATGCTTCCACAACCAGCAGGAGGCAGAAAATGCTTTCCAAGAGTTTGTTGAATCCTGAAGAATGGATTTTTACACTACAGGAATAAACCAATTTATTTCTTGTTGGCAAAAATGTGTTGATTGTAATGATTCCTACTTTGATTAATAAAGATGTGTTCGAGTCTAGTTACGATTTAAAATTCATGGTCTAAAACATCAATTACTTTTGCACCATCCTAAACACATCCTTTGAAGTTTGGATTGACAGTGGCAGAGCCACATGATGGAAGAGGCCTGAGTCTTTCCTACTGTGTTCGTCAATTGCTGCTTGGAGAAGCACCCAATAGAAATATCCTTCTTGAAATGTGAATGAATAGGAACTAACTTCATTCTTTATATGCCACTGAGACTTTGAGGTTTAGCTGTAACAACAGTAACTACAGCTACCTTTCCATCTTTACTTGTCAGTTTTTCTATTTCCTTTCTCACAGTGACTGATACTTTCACTACCTTTGAGTAAAGAAACTACCTGTTTTATAACTTATCTTTTTCCTACCCCTGCCTTTTATTGAAAAAAAAAAAAAAAAATTGGACTCCACCAATTCTGAGGCCAGAGAGTGACTGAGCGGTGAGACGCTGCAGCCCAGGCCTTCCTGCCTGCCGCGGTCTGCCTCTCCAGGTGTGTGTCAACCAGTGGACACGGTTAGCAGTCCCGTTTATCTTCTCCTGTGGGAGTCACAGCACAGAGCTAACCCCTCAGCCCTGAGGTCCAGCTTCAACTAGTGCTTTGGGCTTTTTCATGATTATGTGGCCTTTGATCTGCCTGATTTCTTAATATTTCCAGATACCTATTATTTCCTTCATCTCTCCAACTTTTCTATTTCTTTAGTGTTTATAAGAGGATGGACATTCATTCATCTTACCAAGAAACAAATACATTCTCACTAGCTTAGAGACATGGGTAAAGGACTTAAGTTTATGTTTTTAAGGATTTTGTACCTGAAATAAATGTTCATAAATCCAAACTATCCCCTTATGTCCAAAGAAGGGTCATTTAATATTTCTGAAAATTTAAAAATTCAATCAAAGAAGATTCCACAACCTAGAATTTCACAATCTTGGCTGTAAAGCACAATCTAATTTTGCCAGTATGAATTTAGTTATGTGTAAAACTCCTGTTTTTCTTTTTTTTTTTTTCCAATTTTTTCCTCTTTACTTTGGTTCTTGGACTCAAGACCAGAATTTGAATTTGAAATAGTAGATTAAGTATTGTAAGAAGCATGTTTCCTGCATGCATTTATCTGCTGTCTATAGCAATCACTATAGATTTAATATCATAAACTGGCTTATTATCAAGTAAGGCAAAATGAAATATCAGGTAAACCCATTACCTCCTTGAATTTAGTGGCTTTATTTTCTTATTCTTTGTCTTTATAACCTGTCCTATTAATTTTAAATTATTATATTTTATTTTCAATGTTGTTTTCAAGTAGGATTATTCTGAGACTGATTCTAAGACTTGTGCTTTTTCAGGTGGGAACTTTAAAAAATCATTTCATGAGAACCTAATGTTTTCTGTTTGGAAAAAGTTGTTTGACACAGATCAAAAGAGTTTAAATGATTTGAATATACTTTCTTTATAATTATAAAAATGTATTTTGCTTTAAATTCATCTGTTTTCTTTGCAATTCTCTCTCTTTATTGAGGCAATGAATGATGAGGTGTTACTAAAGTAAAACTCACAGTTTATATCAAAAGCAGCTAAATGATAAATAGACCTTACATATGCTGAGGCTCTGATATAGTACAGGAAAACAGTCTATCAAAGATTAAGGTTCACAATCTGTACTGTTGCAATTTCCTATACTAAAAAGAGAGGAGAAAAAAAAAGAAGAAATTCTCTCTCTATGGTACCTCATCGTTAGTTTTAATAAAGTTTAGGTCGCTTTCTTTAAAAACATTAGTAAAGGAAGGGATCATGGCAATTCCGCTTCATAAGTAGCAGCTCTGTGATCTGTCCCTCTGTGTCTCTACTTCAGGCCCTGTCATTTCTTTCTAGCCTATTACTACAAACTTGTCAAGAATACCAATTACAACTGATATCTCCTGTTTGGCACGTTCCATTTGCTTCTCAACCTGGCAACAAGACTTCTCCACTCAAACACTTTTATGACTCCCCCACTGCCTTGAGAACAAATCCAAACTCCTTGGTTTGTTTCCAGGCTCAGTCCCTTGGCTCACACAATTCCCAACTGGCTCCTAGACTCTGGCCAGACATAGAGAACTCTTGCAGTTCTCCAAGAGTCAAAATTTTTCATACTGATGTGCTACTTTCTGTCAGCTGCAGCATTCCCAGTCTAACTCCTTAAAAAGTGAGCTTAGACAACACCATTTCTANTGGCTCCTAGACTCTGGCCAGACATAGAGAACTCTTGCAGTTCTCCAAGAGTCAAAATTTTTCATACTGATGTGCTACTTTCTGTCAGCTGCAGCATTCCCAGTCTAACTCCTTAAAAAGTGAGCTTAGACAACACCATTTCTAAGAAGCCCTCCCAGATTCTTCTCTCCCTGTGCATATCTGTTATTACAGGCATTTCTGTATTATCTGCTAAGTCGTTTCAGTCATGTCCAACTCTGTGCGACCCGACCCCATAGGATGGCAGCCCACCAGGGTCCCCCATCCCTGGGAGTCTCCAGGCAAGAACACTGGAGTGGGTTGCCATTTCCTTCTCCAAGGCCTGAAAGTGAAAAGTGAAAGTGAAGTCGCTCAGTCAGGTCCGACTCTTAGCGACCCCATGGATGCAGCTACCAGGCTCCTCCGTGAAATGAGATTTTCCAGGCANCACTGGAGTGGGTTGCCATTTCCTTCTCCAAGGCCTGAAAGTGAAAAGTGAAAGTGAAGTCGCTCAGTCAGGTCCGACTCTTAGCGACCCCATGGATGCAGCTACCAGGCTCCTCCGTGAAATGAGATTTTCCAGGCAAGAGTATTGGAGTGGGGTGCCATTGCCTTCTCCATTCTGTATTATAGGTATTGCCAATACATGCTCTCCTCTTTCACAAGCCCTAAGCTGTAATGTAACTAACTGCTTGCATCTCTCTCCCAGGGTAGACTATGAGCACTGGGAGGCAGGGACCGCGTCTTCTGTCCCAGTCGTCCTGGGAACAGCCAGCATAGCGGGTGCCACGGGTTTCACTCTCAACACTTGTTGAGCATAAGTGATCTGGGTTCTAGCTGAGTTCTCTTGCTTGGTATTTCAGAAGCCAAGTTCCTTTTATCTAAAACACATATCAATAGTTCACCTAAAGCTTACTGTACTTCTAATTATAAAGAATTGTGCAAGCGCAGGGAATGTGGACCATATAGAGATGAATAAAACATCAAACCTTTCAACTAACTATACTACTAATCACCTTAAGCTCGATCATAGAGTATATAATAAAGTACAAGGTGCTATTAAAAAACAATGAGGGAAGCAATTGGTTCTGCTGGTAGAGCTCTTTAGAGTCCCTTTGAGTTAGGCTTTAGATGAAAATTAAGATTTCATCAGTTAAAGAACATGAGTGTTCAAAGCCACGGTGTTGAGGCATGAAAATATATTAACTTAAGCAATATTATTTTTCTTTTAAATACAAAAGTAAAATATACTCATTGTTAAAAAAAAAATATATATATATATATATAAGCCACTTTTCTCACTCCCATGTCTTGGGGTAAACATTGCAATGTCTTTTAAAACAATTTTCATCACACACACATATATAATAGTATAGATATTTATGTTTATGAAAATAGTTTTTATTTTCACAAAAATGAAGTCATACTGAAAACACTGCTTTGAACTTGCATTTTTTCATTCATTTAGAACTTCACCAACAGCCTTCCATGTCATTACATCCAGGAAACGAATCTTTTAAGAGTATCATGAATCTGGACCACTTATTAGAACCATAAAGAGCAGGTTGATTTATGAATTTACCATTTGTTCCCCTATGCATATATATACTTATGTGAAATGTGAAATATACTATTAGGATTTCCTACTTGAGACATGTCTTACCTGAGGAGGCAATTTCTTCACCTCTTTTCATTCCCAATCTTTTATAAATTTCTCTCTCAGGATCAACATAGATTTCATGAGAATACCCAGTTAGTTTACAGAAAGGCTGAAAAAAAAAAGTATAGTTGGAATTTTTATCAAGACAAATGAGAGAAAAACAGTGATAATCTGACTAAATTTTAGCAAATTTAGACCCAGGTTCGATCCCTGGGTCGGGAAGATCCCCTGAAGAAGGGAATGGCTACCCATTCCAGTATTCTTGCCTGGAGAATTCCATGGACAGGGGAGTGTGGCAGGCTACAGTCCATGGGGTTGCAAAGAGTTGGACATGACTGAGTGACTAACACTTCAGTGATTCAAGTAATTATATAATTTTTATGTCTATAACAGATTAGCCTGTTAGGGTCCCAATTGGCTATATATTTACCTCAATATGATGGTAGGATGACTGTCCAATCACTATGAGAGTGACATTTGCTTCCTTTAGGAGAGAAAAAGGACATGTACATATTATTAGAAATTATGTTTCCCCTAATTATAACTTCCCCTAACCCAATTCTTTTCTTCCATTTTAATGCCACCTATAGGCTTCCAGAAGAATGGTATAAACAGCCAAACTATGAGTCAAAGCAATTATGCTAAAATATTCAATTAATTCAGATGATTCTTTTGCTAAGTAAGAATTTAAAAATAATAGTAATTCTCTACACTTTCCCAAAAGGCATACATTAAACTAGAATAAACACTATTAAAGTAGGGTTATTTAATCAGACAATTTTATTATTTCACAACTCGATTGACAAGGTCTGCTGAAAACAGATCTTAATTTTACAGAAGCTACCAATGCTTTCACTAAAAAGCTAACCTGGGGACCAACCTCTATATGCTTGAAGAAATATACCTGTACATGGCTGTCACAAGAATGTGGAACTGTAATTCCATTAAGGATACAAATTTTTCATCTTTAAGTTATACTAGTAACTTCCTGTAATGAACAATTATTTGGAGAGTCTGTATTACAAAACTAAAGAAAAGAAAATATTTCTAGCATTTCTGTTTTTCGTAATTATCAATCAACATTTGAGAATAGGCAGGTTATTAGGTAACATCAAAATTATTATTATGGTTAGTACTTTTATAGTCAGGCAGTAATGAACAGAAATACACTTCCAATGAGTCTCTTCCCTTTTTGGAGGTGTTGGGGAGATGTGTGGGATGGTGATAAGCTGGTTTGTGAGCGTCTGCACTGGAGAGGCGGCGCATTCCGCACCTCATGCCATCACACTCCTCATAAACGGCAGGTGAGTTTCACCAGGCCGCCCGGAAGCGGGGCACGCTGCTGCTCACTCTAAGGAAACTTACTTGTAAGAAACTCTTGGGGATTTTGGCCAGATCTTCTACGTATTCCTTGCAGATGTAACACAGGAAATGCTGAAATCCCAACACAGGCAAAAAGGACAAGTTAGCAACCAGCACTCTCGGAGTCAGAAATAACCAAGTACTTATGCGTGACGTAATGCAACACCCAAGACGGTTAGAGATGTCAAGGGTGCCCAAATGTGCACTGAAATTGGGCCCCACGCAGTCTCTCTTAGGCCTCTTCGCTCGCTGAGAAAATGGCCTTGGCTTGGCGGGCTGCTTTTCCTTTCCCGTTCAAGGAAGCGAGAGTGGAGTCCGCCTTCCAGAAACCTTCAGTGGACGACCACTAGAGGAAGGGTCAGGCCCGGCGGGCTCCGTTCTCCGGTCCTGGACCCTTCCAGAGGCCAGATGTAACTCCCCCCAGGGGAGGCCGTAGAAACAACCTCCATCCCTGCCTGCAGGTGAGGTCCCTGCGCTGGATCGTCCCGTCGCCCGTGCTCACCCGCACGAAGACCACGATAGCCCGGCGCTCTCGGAACAGCTCACCAAACGGCACAGGCCTCCCGGAGGCGTCCAGCACAGGCAGCTCGGCCACGGCGGCGGCCAGGGGCTGCCAGCTCGCGGGGCCGCGGGCTGGGGCGGCGTGACCGCTGACCTGCCGCGTGACCGGGGCCTCGGAGGGGGCTGCCATCGCGCCCTACGTCCGAGGGCCCTCGGAGAGCGACCGAGCGGGACGGAGGCTGGGGGGGTTGGATCGCGGCCGAGCGGAGCGCAAGGGGCGGGGCTCTCCGCGGGGCGGAGCTGCCGGGGGCCCAGGCTCTAGGCGGAGCTCCGGGGCCTAACCCGGGGCACCCGGCGGTTCTCAGGCAAGACCTCGGGAGTCTCCTTTTGACGTGGCTCCGATGGTTCCGAAGCTGNCGTGTCTCTTATGTCTCCTGCATTGGCAGGTGGGTTCTTTACCACTAGTGCCACCTGGGAAGCCCCTGGTCAGGTTACTGCAAGCTTAATTAGCTCCTTTATGCAAATTATATGGTCTAAAGAGAAATTTAAGCTAGAATTTTATTATTTAACTTTAATGAGAGCCGAGATCTTTGAGTGTGGCTCAAATGCTGCATCCTCACAGAGACCATATGTACAGCGTCCACAACAGCCTGTCTCTTCATCCTCTATTCTCTCTGTTATTTTTCTGATCACTGACAGATGTTATCTTTTTCAAGTGTTACACATTTTTAAAATGCATTTACCCCTCCTTAGAGAGTAAATCAATAAGGGAAGTATTCTGTTTGGTTTGCTTATTCCTTCAATTAGCATTCATTGAATAAATAAAAGAATGAATGCTAAAATATAATGATGCTTCTGAACCGTTCATTAGAAATCATAGATTATTTGTTTCTATTTCACTTGTTTCCTTTGCAGAAGAACGGGGAAACCTGGCAATATCTCATAATGACAATTACCACTATTTGAGAACGTATCACTATCTTTTCTTTCTTTGAGATGGAATTCAGTGTTTCTTTACGTGCTTTGTGGGTTTCACAAATTCAGTTCCTAAAAAAGAAATACACAAGTAACTTGCCTTTATGATGTTAACTTTAAGGAAGAACAGATTTCGTGTATTTATGATCTTCTTGGACGCTACTGAAGTTACAGGATCTTCCGTGCTTTGCCTGCCCTTAAAGCACACCCATCAACATAGACTCTCTGGCCTTCACACTCTAGGTGCAGTTACTGTTGAATAATTTATTTGGCTCTTACTCATTTACATTGAGACAGCACTTTCAGTGGAGTTGTAGGATGTTATTNTCTTCCGTGCTTTGCCTGCCCTTAAAGCACACCCATCAACATAGACTCTCTGGCCTTCACACTCTAGGTGCAGTTACTGTTGAATAATTTATTTGGCTCTTACTCATTTACATTGAGACAGCACTTTCAGTGGAGTTGTAGGATGTTATTTAACATTTTTTGTTGTTGTTTTCCTCAATTACATTTTAAACTCCTTGAAGGCAGTGGCTATTATTCTTCCTTAGCACAGTCCATGTAATACACACTTAATAAATGTTTATCTTATCTGATACACCATGATGTACAATATCTATTATCCAAATCATGGATTCAATCTCAATGGCTTTGCCTTTAAATGTAGATCAAAGTGCATATCAATTTTTACTCAGTGGCTCTTTCTTTCAATACATTTAAGGAATAAGAGAACTCATTAGAATTTCATAATGCTTTCTTTAAAACTAAAGGATTTTTTTTTCTTAACTTAAGAGCTCTGTAACAAATGCTTTCCAAATCACCAAGTCTCCTTTGTAGGTAATACGCTACTGTTATCATTAAGAGAACCTGAGAGAAAAATGATGGATGTGAGAGTTGGACTGTGAAGAAGGCTGAACGCTGAAGAATTGATGCTTTTGAACTGTGGTGTTGGACAAGACTCTTGAGCATCCCTTGGACTCAAAGGAGATCCAACCAGTCCATTCTGAAGGAGATCNCCCTCCCACCTCCCACCCCACAACATCTCTCTGGATCATCCCCGTGCACCAGCCCCAAGCATCCTGCATGGAACATAGCCCGGCACCTCGTTTCTTACACGATAGTATACATGCTTCAATGCCATTCTCCCAAATCATCTCACCCTCTCCCTCTCCCTCAGAGGCCAGTGCTTTTACACTGCTAACATTGTTTCATTTTAGCTTGAAGAACTCTCTTTAGCAACTTTTGTAAGGCAGATCTGGTGTAGTTTAGCTTTTGTTTGGCAAAGACTTTATCTCATTTCTGAAGGACAGCTTTGCTAGGCATAACAATCTTGGTTGACAGTCTTTCTTCCTCCCCAGTATTTTGAATACAACATCCCACTCTCTCTTGGCCTGAGTGATTTTTGCTTTGAAACCCACTGATAGTCTTAGGAGGGAGGCTCTCTTAAATGTTACTTTTAAAATTCTTTGTCTTTGACTTTTTACAATAATTACAATGTCTCTTGGTGTAGCTCTTTTTGGGTTCAACATATCTGGAGACTTTGGGGTCTTGAATATGACCAGTTCTCTCCCCAAATTTGGGAAGTTTTCAGCCATTATTTCTTTAAATAGACTGTTTCTTCCTCTCTTTCTTGAATTCCTATTATGAATATATTATTTCCTTTGATGGTGTCCTACAAGTTCTGTAGGTTTTCTTCATCCTTTTAAATTCCTTTTCCTCTTTCTTCTATGATTGGATAATTTCTAATTATCTGCACCTTAGTTCACTGATTCTTTTTTCTGTTTGGTCAGGTCAGCTATTGAAACTCTCTGTTGAGTTCTTCAGTCATTGTATCCTGAATACAATGGGATTTTAGTGTGTGTGTTGGTTTCTATTTCTTTAACTTCTCATTTTGTTCATGTATTGTTTTCCTAATTCCACTTAGTTATTTATCTGTGTGTTCCTAATAGTTTGATGAACTTCTTTAAGAGGATTATTTTCTGAATTCTTTTTCAGAAAGTTAATAGATCTTTAGGGTCCATTCTTAGAACTTCATTAGTTTCCTTTGGTGATGTCATGTTTACCTGATTCTTTGTGATCTTTGTACCTTGTTTTGGTTTCTGTGCAACTGAAGAAGTAGTTTTCTTTTCCAGATTTTACAGGTTTGCTTTGTCGGGGGAAGAACTTCACCAGTTATATCTCAGCTTTGTGTCCTGGGCAGATTATCTGGTAACACCTGTGGGAAAGTAAGGCTTGTTCTCTAGTTAATACTTACACTGCTTATACTCTGAAGCAAGGGGAGGGAAGGCACTGACTAGACACCCTGATTAGGTGGGGCTGTTGGCTGTGCTCTATGGTCAGGTAGTGCCACTTGCTGGGCTCTATGTTCATCTCTGGTTGGACAGGTCAGTTTGCATTCCTTTGTAAAGCATTGCTGCTTATTGGACTCTGTGACTGGGTAGGGCTGCAGGCACATGTTGCAATACTACCTAGTCAGGTGGGGCCTCAGACTGTGCTCCCCATCTGGATAGTGCTACTGGCTAAAGTCTGTGTTCAGGCAGGGCTGCAGGTAGGGCTTTATGATAGGATGGGACTTCAGGCTGTGGTCTGTTGCCAGGTATGGCTGCAGGCTGTGCCCTTAACTTGGTCAGGATCACAGGCTGGTTTTGTGATTGGATGCTGCAGGCTGTGTGCCACTGTTGATAGAAGTTGCTCGTTGGGTTCCTTCATCTGGTGGGGCTGTCAACTGTACTATACAGTTGGGTGAGGTAGAGACTGTGCTCCACAGTTGGACAGGGTTGCTGTCTGGGCTTATGGTCAGGAGAGGGCCATGGATTATGCTCAGGCTATTCCCTTTGATTGGGTCAGGCTAGATGAAGTCACAGGCTGTGCTCTGCAGCCAGGCAGTTCTGTATGTTGGGCTTTAAGGATTCCTGGGAGTCCCTGTTTGGTTCTGTGTTCATGAAGGGCTGGAAGCTATGCTATTGAGTTGAGAGGGGCAGCTGGTTTACCTTCCTACCCCAATGCAGCTATAGGATGAACTTCATAACTGCCCATGTTTTTCATCAAGGCTTTCCAGTTGGGCAAGACTAGAGATTATGTTCAGTAGTTGGAGGAGCTGCTGTCTTACTTCCCTGAGTGGCCCCTAGAATGGATGTTATAGCCAGTAGTGATGGTTGGCTGGGGACCCAAATCTGACATAACTGCCAGTTGAACTCCCTGGGCCCAGGAAGCCAGTGGTTTGGGTCTGCAAATGAGCAGAGACCACTGGCTACGATCTCTGCTCAGGCACAACCAGCAGCAGGAATGTGATTTGCAAAGATATTTGTGCTGGCTACTATAAACTCTGCTGACTTCTCTATCCCTGTCTAATATCAGGTGGTCCAGCTCCACAAATTCCTGTGAGATAAGATCCAAGTGGGCCTTCTGAGAAGCATCTGCAATGCTGAGGAAGTTGTATGCCCACCTTGGGCTAATTCCCACTAGAGAAACTATAGGCCCAGAGATCTCTCTTGATGCAGTGCTGTAGCCTTGGGAAAAGGTGATATGATCAAAGTGAAACTGCTGCTCTTGCCCTTCTCATGTGGTCCCCTCTCCCCTGCCTTTTTTTTTGCCTTTGGTCCAAGGAGAGTGTTTCAGTTTTACCTCTGGGTTCTGGAATTTTCACAAAGGTATCTTGTCTCTGGATAGTTGCTAGTCACTCTTCCTCTAAGGAGGACTGAGGTCAGGGACAACCTACTCTTCCATCTTGCTGAGGTCACTCAAATTTAGTTTTTTGGGGGGTTTTTTGGCCATATTGTGTGGCCTGTGGGATCTCAGTTCCCTAACCAGGGATTGAATCCAGGCCATGGGAGTGAACCCATCCACTAGGTCACCAGGGAACTCCCCAAATTACATCTTAAATGGAACCAGCCCTTACTAAAACTTATCTATTCCCTCAATTATGAACAAATATTCAAAGTGTCAGAGTACCTATCACCCCATCACAAATAGAAATCATAAATATTCTCATGTATCACATACAAGTAGTTATAAGTATTGAGAAATATTGCTTGGCTTATCTCTACTTTGAAATTATGACAGTTTATATATCTCACAAGAGATTTGGGTATCTTATGTATTAGTAAAGTATCACATTTACTTCTATGCCACAAATTATTTTTTTAAATATTTCATTCCTTTCTTTCAGTACATTTGGTTTTCACTGTAATCCTATTATGCTTTATGCATGTAAAAACATCATCAAGAAGGACCATCAAATTGCCAGTTATCCACTACACCAAACACATTCAGAAGCTAAGACACAGAGATGAATGTCATTGTAATAAGCATATCAAATCTGAGTGACTTTACTTAGTAATATTGCTTTTCACATTTCTCTGTTTTCTTAGTTTAAAATACAACATGCTTATTTCATATGGTGGGTTAATTTTGACTAACACATGCCAATAAGAAACTTAAAGGAGGAAATGCTCATTAGCTGTAGTGATTTGTGAAAAAATAAAAGATACCAACTTTTCACGAAGAGCTTGTCTGCTCAATGGTCCACAGGCATTCAGGGGGCCTTTGGTTTACTTGTATTAAATAGTCCTTCCACAGCAGCCACCTGAAAGCCATGGTTAATTTGGGAAATAAAAGACGCCAGGTCTCCCATATGGAGAAGGCGATGGCACCCCACTCCAGTAGTCTTGCCTGGAGAATCCCATGGATGGAGGAGCCTGGTAGGCTGCAGTCCATGGGGTCGCCAAGAGTCGGACACGATTGAGTGACTTCACTTTCACTTTTCCCTTTCATGCATTGGAGAAGGAAATGGCAACCCACTCCAGTGTTCTTGCNCAAGTAAAAAACCACTTTGTCTCATCACTCCATTTGATTTCATCTCACCTACTGCTAAGAATTTACCACTGATGACTGTAAGTTTCCCTTAGGAATATGGAGGGGCCTCTAAGAATTGAGTTAAATATTTTTTTCCTATTAAAATTTCTTTTTTATTGGAGTATGTTGCTTTACAATGTTGTTAATTTCTAATGTACAACAAAGTGAATCAGCTTTTTATGTCAACCCAAGTGACACACATCCCCTCCCTTGGGAACCTCCTCCCACCTCCCCATCCCATCCCTCTAGGTCATCACAGAGCACCAAGAAGAGTTTGCTGTGCTATACAGCAGCTTCCCACTAGCCAACTGTTTTATACATGGTAGTGTATATGTCACTCTACTCTCCAAATTTGTCTCATCAAGCTCAATCTTATCTCAAGGTCCTTCTCAAAATTCTCCACTGACCTTGAAGATGAGTTCTCAAACTCTGGCCCAAGTCATGCTCCCCAAAACTCTGTAACCTGGCAGGAGGCTATCTACTACTTGAAATGGTGTCTTTTTAAGGTTCTGACATAAGCTCTGGTAAAGAACGAAAAATTTCATGCCTTTTGCCCATGATTAGGGCCAAATCACCTGCTGATCTCTAAATCTTCTTTTGTCAGAGAGGTCACCATGAAGTGACTCCTGTACACAAGAGAACTCAAGATGCAGTTCCTGTGTTAAAGGGCGTTAATGGAATCACCTTCAGTATAGCAGGGAAACAGGACTCAGGGCAGTAATGACCATTAGAGGATGTGTGTGTGTGTGTGTTGCTGGTACTATCTTAAAGTGTGACTTCTGTCTCGAATAGTTATATATCTGCTATGTAACTCCTACCCTGGATACAAGAACTTGTAACAGAGAACCTAAGTGATGATATTCCAGTTTAGTTCAGACTTCTATCAGAGAGCAGCTCTGGGGGTAAGGGGATAGATAGTCACAGATGGTGATTTCCCTGCTTTTGTGGAAAAGAAATTTCCTGGACACTTAGAAAACATTTTTGGCTGAGGTACATAGGCCAGTGCACAGGTCTGAAGCTTCCAAAATTTCAGGAATTCTATCATCAGACAAAAAGTAATGCCTCGAGAATATGAGGAACTTCCCACCTATATCAAGGCTGAATCTCCTTTAGGCCTAATGTATTTTTTATTATTATCAGCTAAAATCTTGCTTTAAGCTCTGTTTTTAATAGTAGTAGTAAAATAGGTAATGGTTTGTTGTTCTTCAGTTGCTAAGTCAAGTCTGACTCTTTTCTATCCCATGGACTGCAGCACACCAGACTTTCCTGTCCTTCACTGTCCCCCAGAGTTCACTCAAACTCATGTCCACTGAGTTGATGATGCCATCCAACCATCTCATCCTCTGTTGCCCTCTTCTCCTCCAGCCCTCAATCTTTCCCAGCATCAGGGTCTTTTCCAATGAGTCAGCTCTTTATATTAGGAGGCCAAAGTATTGGAGCTTCAGCATCAGTCCTTCCAATGAATATTCAAGGTTGACTTCCTTTGAGTGACTGGTTTGATCTCTTTGCTGTCCAAGAAACTCTCAAGAGTCTTCTCCAGCACAACAATTCAAAAGATAATGGTTAGTTATGACTTATTGCTCATTTACTCTGTGCCAGGCATTGTTTAAAATAACTGACACAGATTAACTCAGAAAATGCCCTCAAGAAGCATTGTAGGTAATTACCATCATTATGCACCCTCACAAATGAGGAAACTGAGGATATAAAGGAGAAATGCCTTGCCCAAGGTCACACAGCCACATGGGAGGGAGAAGAGAATAAATATACAAGTAGTAAAGCCAGTGAACCATGTGACGAATTCAGAATCGGAGTCCCATAATATGCTGGAGATCCAAAATTCACTTTTATAATCTTTAAAATTAAATATATTAATGTGTAATTTATATAAATATGTGGCTCAGATGGTAAACAATCTGCCTGCAATCCTGGAGACCGAGGTTTGATCTCTGAGTCAGGAAGATCCCCTGGAGGAGAGTATGGCACCCCCCTCTAGTATTCTTCCCTAAGAATTCCATGGACAGAGGAGTCTGGCAGGCTACAGTCCATGGGGTTGCAAACAGTTGGACACGATTAAGCGACTAACATGAACATGCATTTTTGATACCTTCTGATGAGTTTTGAAAATTTATATACCTTTGTAAAACCATCACAATCTGCATAGAACTTTCTGTCATACTAAAACATCCCCTTGTTCCCCTACCAAATTAATCTTCACCCCACACCAGGGCAACCAGTGGGCTGCTTCCTATCCCTCTAGATTAGACGTCTTTCCTAGAATTTTGCATAAATAGAATCATACAGCTCTATTTTCTTGTGCCTGGCTTCCTTTGCTCAGCCTGATCTTATTATTAATGTTGTTACATGTATCAGTGTAATATTAATAGGTTCTTCATTTTCACTACTGAGTGGTATTCCATTGTTAGGCAACATCACTGACTATACATTTATCTGCCGATGGACATTTTGGTTCTTTCTAACTTGGGGATAGTATAAATAAAGATTCTATGAACATTTTAATACAATTCTTTTTAAAAAATTATTTTATTTTTTACAATAATTTAAGTTTTGCTGGGGGTAAACACCTAGAATTGTAATGGTTGGTTTTAGATAAGGTAGCATTACTTTTACAAGGAACTATCAAATGGATTTTTAATGCTATCACATTATAGCATTATAGTTTTAATTTACACTTTCCTGATGATTAAAGCTTTGGAATCTTTTCTAGTATTTACTGGCTATCTATATATCTTCTGCTGTGAAATACCTGTTTTAATCTTATCCTTTTTTTTCCAATTTAAACTGAGTTGTTTGTATTATTGGGCTATCCCTGGTCAGATGATAAACAATTCACCTGCAAGTGGGAGACCTAGGTTTGATCCCTGGGTTGGGAAGATCTCTTGGAGAAGGGAATGGCTAACCACTCCAGTATTCTGGCCTGGAATTATTGCATTACAAACACGGCATATTGTGAATTTCAGTATTTTGACAGATATATCTATTAGAGACATTTTCTCCCAATGTGTGATTTTTTTGTTTTCAAAATAAAATCTGGAAAAGCAAACACTTTAAATTTTAATAAACTCCAGCTTATCTTTTTTGCTTTTATGTCTCACACAATTCTTTTTATTACATCTTAAAAATCTCTCCATGCTTCAAAGCAGTTTCTATGTTTCCCCACAGAAGTTTTATACTGTTAGCTATTTTGTTTAGGTTTATAATTTATTTTGAATAAAACTTTAATTATTGTATAAATATCAAGGTGCATTTGAAATATATGAATATCCAATTATTTTATCATCATTTCCATATCAAATTACCCAGGAACATATGTCAAAAATCAACTAACAATTCTCAGTTACATTTCAGATCATTAGAGAGCAGGAAAAAGCACTGTTCCTATTCTTAAATAAGAAGATAGCTGTGAAGAGTTTCAATTAACAACTGTTTTTGACTACATCAGATATCTGAGATTATGGGGCAAAAAATGAGTCCAAAGTCTGGACACTATGTAGCTGTAGGGAGAAACAAGAACTCAAGCAGTTGTTTAACTGCGACAGAGAATGCCACACACCATATAAAATGATTGTAAAGAAAGCTAAATAACATGCAAGATCAGACAGGTTAGTTCAGAAGAGAGAGAAATTATAGTAAAATTTAAATGCTGGAAATAAAAAACACAACAAATGAAGAATGCCTTTTAAGGGATGGATTATCAGTACACTTGATACGACTGAGGAAGGATTCAGTGACATTGAAGAGAGGCAGGATACAAACACATTTACATAAATTTGTATGTCTGTAGGCTTCAACACAATATTTCTATTACTGACCCTGAGATAATACAAAAGTACACAGAAAACAGGGTTTGTCTTTGTTGAAAAAAGACAGCTTAGTAAAAACGGCCTTTCCTATATGTACATGTCAGGAGGCAACAAGAGAAAAGAATTGTGGTATAGGATTTCGAATTTTCAGATGCTTCCTGTGAAAGGTTTATTTGTTATTACTATACATGTAGATGATGTATTAATATACATAGCGGATCAGAATAGCTACTAAATAAGGGGTACATAATTCTATTACAATGCTGCAGAATTCTAGGATACATACAAAAAAAACATTTAAGTGGCATGCACATACAAACTGATATAGACAAGGGAAGATTCAGAAAATATTCACATATATTCAACACTGTGTAGCTTATACCATTATTTATTATTTTAAAAAATCTTATTGTTTTAGTAAATGTCCATGAACCAATACTGTTATAGTTCATTAAATGTCTTAATATTACACAAGAAACAACAGTTTTGATTAACATAAAGGCTATTATTAACTTTCTCAAACTGATAAATTTTTCCCTCGTAACAAACTCTGAATGATATTAAATTTTGATGACTCATTAAAAGCTTTGACATATTCACAGCTCAATTATCAGATATTCAATGAGATCTCATTTTTTGGGTAATGGATTACCTGTATATGCAGTAATATTAGATATCTTCCCCTGATACTCACCTGACTGATGAGGCAGAATTATGAACAAAAGCTATGGTCATTCAGGATTTGCCAGGGATTTTTCCTGTGTAATATTTCTGATATACTACACTGAGTTCACATGTCCACAGAAATCATATTCATAGGTTTGATGAGTATATGTCAGTATTAAGTATACTCGAACTTGCAGAAGCTCAGCAAAGAACAAGTCTATTTCCTCATAGCAAAAAGTCTGTGTACATGCAGGAGAAAATTCCATTCAATATTTATTCTTTGGCCCTGTTTCTTTCTATTTTGTACTTTTTCATCTTCTGTGCATAATAAGTCCCTTGGTTTTGCTGGGGGTAACATCCACTGCATTCTGACAAGGGACAGGAGAAAACATTAAGAATTTGACAGATGTATTTAGTAAGACTTGTCACTGACCCCTACATTTCACTATCCAGAGGTTAAAAATAGGATTTCAAGTTGTGTGACAGTGGTTGAGAAATTTAAGCTAGGTGTGGCATTAGAAAAAGAGGAAATGGTTATTGGTGAACAATGAATATATCATTATGTCATATACCATATGACATATGTCATATGTCATATAGTTATTACCCTTATGTTAGTCAAATTGAGGTTTGACATAGTAGAAGGATTCCTCACATCCATTATCTTGTTTTCTTGTCTGTTTTAATATACTGTAAGGTCTCTACCCTTTATGTTATTTTCTGCTTGTTGAAAAAAACTGGTGCTTTTCTGTGATGATGAATGCATTTTGATTTGCTGGGACAAAGTTTTGACATATTCATTACATTCCCAGAGTTCTTCTGCAGTGTGAGTTTTCTAAGGATTGAATGCCTAGAGTATTTCTTGTATTATTTTAGTTTCTTTACTGGATTGAATTCTCTGATCTACAATGAGGACTACACTCAAGATGAAACTGTCCATATAAAATATATTCCAATAAATTTGCTCATGTTAAGTTTTCTGATGTTGAGTGAAACTAGTATTTTGCATTAGAACTTCCAAGTTTTTATTATATTTATAGGCATTCTCTCATATGTATTTTGTATTGTGAGACTTTATTTTCAGCTCAGAGTTTTTCCATCTTCATTATATTTTCATTTCCCTGTATGGGCTTTCTGATGTTCTCTAAGGCTTGATTTTTGACTGAAAGTTTTTCCACATTTATCACATTTGTAGGGTTTCTCTCCAGTGTGAGTCCTCTGATGTACTCTGAGGTTTGATTTCTGGCTGAAAGCTTCACCACAGTGATTACAATTATAGGGTTTCTCTCCTGTATGAATTCTCTGATGTTTTCTTAGGACTGACTTCTCACTGAAAGATTTGGCACATTCGTTACATTCATAGGGTTTCTCCCCAGTGTGAGTTCTCTGATGTCCTCTAAGATTTGATTTCTGCCTGAAAGTTTTTCCACACTCATCACATTTATAGGGTTTTTCCCCAGTGTGAGTTCTGTGATGTACTCTAAGGTTTGACTTCTGGCTAAATGATTCCCCACAATGATTACATGTATAGGGTTTTTCCCCTGTGTGAATTCTATGATGTCCTCTGAGTTGTGATTTCTGACCAAATGCTTTCTCACATTGATTACATTTATAGGGCTTCTCCCCTGTATGAGTTCTATGATGTTTCCTTAGGCCTGACTTCAGTTTGAAAGCCTTCCCACATTCATTACATTTATATGGTCTTTCACCTGTGTGAGTTCTCCGATGATTTCTTAGGCCTGACATATGGCTGAAAGATTTTCCACATTCATTACATTCAAAGGGTCTCTCCCCTGTGTGAGTTCTTTGATGTACTATGAGGATTGATTTATAGTTGAAAGATTTCCCACATTCATTACATTCAAAAGGTTTCTCTCCTGTGTGAGTTCTCTGATGTATTCTTAGTCCTGACTTTGCACTGAAAGCTTTCTCACATCCGTCGCATTTATAGGGTTTCTCTCCTGTGTGAGTTCTCTCGTGTTTTCTTAGACGTGCCTTCTCACTGAAAGCTTTCCCACATTGATGACATTCAAAGGGTTTCTCCTCCATGTGACTTTTCTGAGGCTGAATCAGGCATGAAGTTTTAGTGCAGGATTTTCCACATTCATTACACTCATAGGGTTTCAATATTATTTGAGTTTTCTTATGCACATTGCAAGTTGACTGGTAACCCAATGTTTCTGTACATGTGCCATAGTCAGAGGATTGTTCTATTGTGTGAATTCTCTGATGCACTGGGAAGGTTGAATTATGGCTGAAATTCTCTCCATACTCAAAGGATTTCACCCCTATATAAAATTTTTCCTGTTCTTTAATGTGTAATTTTTGGCTGAAAGATTTCCCTTCTATGTCAGTCTTTTGAGTGATCCTACTAAAATTATTTCCACTTTTAGTACATTCATATTTATTAAACTCATAGCAACTCTTTTCCTCTGGATGACTGCTCTGAGAAACTATCAAGGTTGATTTCTCATGTTGGTTTTCCCCAAATTTATTGAATCTATAAGGTTTCATTTTGGGGTGAGTACTCTTAGACATAACAAGGGCAGTCTTTTCAAGAAAATCTTTTCTACTTTCATTATATTCAAAGGCTTGTGGCAAAGTCTGAATTGTCTGATGCTGGATAACTTTGTCTTTATGTCCAAAGGTTTTCACATTTTTACTATAAACAAAAGAATTCTCTCCAGTATTAGTTCTGCCATCCTTAATACTGAAGAGCCAATTCTCACATACATTAGGCGCGTAAGTCTTCTTTTTTGAATATTGACAGTGTGGGGCCAGTGAGCTAAGAAGCAAGTAAGTAGACCCTGTAGTGTCAAATTTACAGGGCATTGTTCCTGCAGGAAAAATGTTTATGTCCAGAGTACATGGTTTTCCTGATATTTCTTGCTCCACAGTCAATGATTTGTTGATGAATAAAACTTGCCTCAAATGTTTGCCTTGGTTTTCTAGGCTCTCCTCTAAGAGTTCATCTGGTTGGGATTCTTCTAAAAAATGAGAAAATTAAAAATATTTTATGATATTAAACACACTTATGAAATGAGATTTATATACCTATGCCCCATTATGTGTTTGACTCCTTGGTGTCTGGCTCAGTTTCCCCCAAATAAAGTAATTTCAAGTTTATATTCTCTCTTCTTTTGTTGCTAAAAACTTTTTCTAGTGGAAAAAGAGAGCAATCCAGAAATGAAATTACATATATCTTTGGTAATTTAAACCATAATTTTCAAAACTGGAAAAAGAGAATATAAAGGAAAGCAACAATTAAGAAAGGAGAATATATTTAAGAGAGCTGAATCCTGGGAACAGAGAAAACAAAGACTGGAATGAATTCGACAAGGATTTTGCTCTAAGTAGATAACAAAAAGTATCAATGGAGAATTGCTTTTAGTGGCTTTACTGAGATAGAGTTTGCATTAGAGAAGTACACCAGTGACTATATTCAGAGTGAAACATAGAGTACAATGATAAGAAAACCACTAGTCTGTATGTTTCCAACTGGACCTCCACCCTGGTCTGGGAACTAAGATTCTGCAAGCTACATGGTATGGCAAACAAACAAACAAACAAACAAACAAAAATCATGGCACCAACTTTCTTACGTTGAAAGAAAGAATCAGAAACATAAATGTATAAGTGGAAGTGAGAAAACTGATGAGAGTTAAAGTAATTTTTCTGCTTATGTTGGAGTTACCGTTCTTTTCTGGTTCTAATGCGTTGGTATTATATCAGGGTTGTTCAGTAGTGAATCCCTCTTAATCATCAAATCTTTACTTACTTTTTAAAAAATTTGTTCACTTATGTCCCCCAGACCAGTTTTGCTCCTGTCCAATCCTTAATTTCCATCTATTTTCCACATATCTAGTTTATATTCACTGCAAGATCTTAAGGATTGTGTTTCAAGTTAGCCCTAGAAATCTTATAAGTATCCTTTTTTATATTTATTTACCACAAATTTCCTGTGCATATTTGACTGCTAAATATAAAAAAGGATGCTTATAAGAAAGATCTTACCCACCCAGGGACTGAAACTGCCTCTCTCATGCGTCCTGCGTTGGCAGGCTGGTTCTTTACCACCTGGTGCCACCTTTGCCGAGGTTAAAGCGTCTGCCTGCAATGTGGGAGATGTGGGTTCGATTCCTGGGTCGGGGGGTCGGGAAGATCCCCTGGCGAAGGAAATGGCAACCCACTCCAGTATTCTTGCCTGGAGAATCCCATGGATGGAGGAGCTTGGTGGGCTACAGTCCACGGGTCGCAAAGAGTCGGACACAACTGAGCAACTTCACTTCACTAAGGTCATTTAAAAGGAAGTTTATTCTTTAAGAATAGTTATGTAGTGAGTTTGCATAGCTTTGTTTTCAGAACATATTAGATTCATCTTTATAAAATATGCTATTTATATTTCTAGATAAGAGGTTGGTAAACTTTTTCTGTTGAAAGGCCATAGAGTTAATGATTTAGGCTTTACTCGTTATTCAGTCTCTATTGTAGCTATTCGAGTCTGCCTTGTAGCTTGAATACATAAACAAATGGATATTGCTGTGTTCCCATAAATGTTTCTTTGCCAAAACAATCAGTAGGCAGGATTTGGCAGGTGGGCCACAGTTTGCCAAGCACTATTCTAGAGTCCTGGAGAAGGAAATGGCAACCCACTCTAGTACTCTTGCCTGGAAAATTCCATGGATGGAGGAGCCTGGTAGGCTACAGTCCACGGGGTCGGAAAGAGTCGGACACGACTGAGCAACTTCACTTTCTTTCTTTCTATAGTTCCTTTTGGAGAAGGAAATGGCAACCCACTCCAGTGTTCTTGCCTGGAGAATCCCATGGACGGAAGAGGCTGGTGGGGTGCCAGTCTATGGGGTTGCAAAGAGTCGGACACGACTGAGCAACTAACACACACACATTCTAGAGTCCACAGGCTGGAAACAAAATTAGAGAGGGATATTAAGGCTGACTACAGCTAATGAGTTCCTGTTTCTCCTTATAACTCTTGCAGTTTTTTGTTTTATGAATCTTGATGACAATTTATTTGGTGTACTAATATTTTGAACTTTTCTGTATCCTTTAAAAATTATCTTCTTTAGCATTATCAAAATGTCCTTTTTCCACCTGTTTTGACCTGAACTGAACTTTGAAATAAATAAACACTGAGTTGCTTTTATGTTTACTGGCTTAATAATTCATGACTGCATTTTCAAACTTCCTAAACTATTTTGTAGATGTACTGTTTGATGGGCTTCCCTAGTAACTCAGTGGTAAAGAATCTGTCTGCCAAACAGGAGACGTGGATTCGATCCCTAGGTTGGGAAGATCCCTTGGAGAGTAAAATGGCAACCCACTCCAGTATTCTTGCCTGGGAAATCCCATGGACAGAGGAGCCTGGAGGGCTACCGCCCTGGAGGGGTCATGAAAGAGTCAGACATGACTTAGTGAATAAGCAAGAATAATCTCTTTGATACAGTATGCTAGCCTTTTCTCTTAACAGGTGTATTTATGCATTTACATTTAGAGTTGATATGTCAGATATGTTTGTCTTCCTCTGTTTTATGTTGTATGTTTGCATAGGTTTTGTGGTGAAAATTTTTAACATAGCAGGCCTAGACCGTTACCCTTAGAAAGGCCTGCTTACAAGATGAGCCCTTAACTAGCATTTGGGAACTCAAGATTTCAAGATGGTTACCAAGACTCCCAGAGTTGCTAAGAGGGGCTCAGTGTGCCTAAACTTTTTGTACAAACAATATATTTATGCTGAATAATTAGCTTCTATCTGAAAGCCTAGAATTTTGATACATGGGTACCTACAGTAAAAAGTCTGGATACCTCATTGCAAATGAACTTTCCAGGTAGATATTTCACACGAGTTGTCATAACTGGTTTTCTACTGACTTTGCCTCATACACCTGGTCTCTTTACTGATTTTGCTCTGTATGATTTCACAGTATAAATCTTAGTTACGAGTATGCCTATGTGTTGAATCCTCCAGGTGAATGAATAAACCTGATGATGATCCTGAGGACCCTGATACAGTATTTATAAGAAACTTCTCTAGTAACAGGTCTGTTTTCTTTGGTCTGTCTAATGTAAATAACTTTTAATAATTAGGAAGGTTGCACTTTGCTCTAGTCTTTATCCTTTCTAACTATACAATTTCTTAATCATCTGTTAATATAGATTGTATCTAGTAATTTATTATATAATGATAAAATTAATTTATTTCTCTCTTCTGATCTGTTACTCCCAGTTTCAGTTTTTTATTGTTTTCTTAGTTTTTATTTTTTACTGTTAAATATGCATCCATTACTTAATTTTTCAGTTTCAAAGGGTATACTTAGCTCCCATCTTTTAAAGATAAGAATATCAACATGCTTACATTCCATTCCTTTTTTTTGGTTGTCCCCTTCTCACATTTTATTAGATTTATTATTTCTAAAATTTCAAATGTAAAGATCTCTAATAGGAGAGTGCTGAAAAACATTTCAAACTGCACTAGGTTATCACTTTGGATCTAATTTTCTTGGATGCCTTCTGCCAGTATTCAATAACTCACCTGGGGAACTTCTGTTTATAAATTCTTTCTCTAATAACCATGGATCTTCTCCTTGTTCCAACATGAAGATCAGTTCTGGCTTTGTAAAGCAGTACCCTGTAAATGGGAAATACTTTAGCACTTGAGTTAGCTGCATAGGTTTCATTGTTTCTGAATGTGAAGAAAGGTACAGCTTCAGAAATGGCACATTGAGGGTGCTTGCTAGAATTTTTTTTTGGTGGAGGGAATGATAGCAAAAACCATTTTCTTATAAAAGATTACTCTTCTTAAACCTGTAAGTCACAAGCCTAAATAACATTAAGTTCTAAAATTGTCAATGTCGGTTCCTTAAATAAGATTTCATAAGGACTGACTCTATAGCTGGCTGTAATGGAGTAAAAGAACCAATTTACCTCTCCATGAGGGCTTCTCAGGTGGTGCTAGTGGTAAAGAACCTGCCTGCTAATGTAGGCAATGCAGGTTACATCCCTAGGTGGGCATGGTAATCCACTCAACTATTCTTGCCTGGAGAATCCCATGGACTGAAGAGGCTGGTGGGCTACAGTCCATGGGATCACACAGTTGGACAAGAATGAAGCAACCACACACACACACACAAACACACACACACATCTCCATATCAGACATCTAAACAAACCATACAAAATGTATGAAATGGGTTTTAGACTTTAGAAAATAGGCAGTACAGACAGTGATACTTGAGAATAGAGAAACAAATGAGGTGAGCCCTGTGATTACCAAAGCTTATTGCTTAGAGAGTTTTCAACCCTAAACAAAAAGAGACCACCAAAACAGAGCTTGGCGGACTCACTAAGTTAAGGCAATAGAATTGGACTTCAAGAAAGTCATGACAAATAGGATTTGTAAGATAAAATGCAAGAGAAGAAAGATACAGAGTCTTTGTCTGATCTGCAGAAGGGTCTCCTGAGTACTAATTTTTGAAAATGTAAGGAAAACATTTGAGGTTGGGGAAAAACCAGTGAAAAAGAGTAGGCTGAAATACCACCAAAGCACAGAGAGAGGTATAAACTTCCTAAAGTGAAAGTGAAGTCTCTCAGTCATGTCCAACTCTTTGCAACCCCATGGACTGTAGCCTACCAGGCTTCTCTGTCCATGGGATTTTCCAGGCAAGAATACTGGAGTGGGTTACCATTTCCATCTCCAGGGGATCCTCCTGACCCGGGGATTGAACCCGGGTCTCCCGCATTGGAGGCAGGCGCTTTAACCTCTGAGCCACCAGGGAAGATATAAAACTTCCTAACCCATGGCCAACTGGATACAATAACCAGAAGGGCATTTATTGCCTTGGTAGAGGAGCCAAGTGAGTCTGAGAGTAAAATGAGTTCTGAATCCAATACAACAAAACTTAAAGCAAACCTTAAAAGGATTAAAGTAATTCCAAGTAATTTAAATTCATCCCAGGAAAAGGCCCAGAAGATTTCAGATGATAGAGCAAAACTACCACTTAACAACATAAAATCTGTAACATCTAGCCCTTGATAAAAAATTACTTGATATGAATAAAAGGGATATATTATTGTAATCAAGAAGGAAAATGAATCAATAAGCCATAGAGTAAGAAATGACACATAAAATTAATAGTCAAGGCCATTAAAACAGTAAAAATATTCCATATGTTCAAGAATATGATAAGAGAAAGATAATTTATTAAAAAAAGTTCCTAACTGGAAATCTCAATATGAAAAATATCTGAAATGAGTAAACAAATCAACCAAACAAGAAAAAAAAAGAATACGATTAATAATAGTATATATATACTGTATATATATATATATATATATATATTTATCTGAGTCGGACACGACTGAGCAACTGAACTGAACTGATTATGAGTTCAGTTCAGTTCAGTTGCTCAATCAGTTCAGTTCAGTTGCTCAGTTGTATCTAACTCTGCGACCCCAGGGACTGCAGCATGCCAGGCTTCCCTGTCCATCACCAGGACCTGGAGCTTGCTCAAACTCATGTCCATTGAGTTGGTAATGCCATCCAACCACCTCATCCTGTCATCCTCTTCTCTTGCCTTCAATCTTTCCCAGCACAAGGGTCTTTTCCAATGAGTCAGTTCTTAGCATCACGTGGCCAAAGTATTGGAGCTTCAGCTTCAGCATCAGTCCTTCCAATGAACAACCAGGACTGATTTCCTTTAGGGTTGATTGGTGTGATCTCCTTGCAGTCCAAGGGACTCTCAAGAGTTTTCTCCAACACCACAGTTCAAGAGCATCAGTTCTTCAGCACTCAGCCTTCTTTATAGTCCAACTCTCACATCCATACATGACTACTGGAAAAACCATAGCTTTGACTAGATGGACCTTTGTTGGCAACAGTAATGTCTCTGCTTTTTAATATGCTGTCTAGGTTGGTCATAGCTTTTCTTCCAAGGAGCAAGTGTCTTTTAATTTCATGGCTTCAGTCACTATCTGCAGTGATTTTGGAGCCCCCCAAAATAAAAGTTTCTCACTGTTTCCATTGTTTCCCCATCTATTTGCCATGAAGTGATGGGACGGAATGCTATGATCTTTGTTTTCTGAATGTTGAGGTTTTTTTTTTTTTGGCTGCTCTGGGTCTTAGTTGTAGCATGTGGGATCTAGCTTCCTGACCAGGGATCGAACCTGGGCCCCCTGCACTGGGAGCTCAGAGTCTTAGCCACTGGACCACCAGGGAAGTCCCTGAATGTTGAGTTTTAAGCCAACTTTTTTCACTCTCCTCTTTCACTTTCATCAAGAGGCCCTTTAGTTCTTCTTTGCTTTCTGCCATAAGGGTGGTGTCATCTGCATATCTGAGATTATTGATATTTCTCCTGGCAATCTTGATTCCAGCTTATGCTTCATCCAGCCCGACATTTCACATTATGTACTCTGCATATAAGTTAAATAAGCAGGGTGACAATATATAGCCTTGATGAAGTCCTTTTCTGATTTGGAACCAGTCTGTTGTTCCATGTCCAATTCTAAGTGTTGCTTCCTGACCTGCATACACATTTCTCAGGAGTCAGGTAAGGTGGTCTAGTATTCCCATCTCTTGAAGAGTTTTTCACAGTTTGTTGTGATCTACACAGTTAGAGGCTTAGTTAATAAAGCAGAAGCAGATTTTTTCTGGTACTCTTTTCCTTTTTCAATGATCCAACAAATGTTGGCAATATGATCTCTGGTTCCTCTGGCTTTTCTAAAACCAGCTTGAACATCTGGAAGTTCACGGTTCACGTATTGCTGAAGCCTGGCTTGAAGAATTTTAAGCATCACTTTACTAGCGTGTGAGATGAGTGCAACTGTGTGGTAGTTTGAGCATTTTTTGGCTTACCCACCCACAAATGATTGATTTGTTCCCTGCATGATCTTTTTTACTATGTAAGTTAAAATTATTTATATTTTGGAGATTGACCCTTTGTCAGTTGTTTTGTTTGCAAATATTTTTCCCCATTCTGAGGGTTATCTTTATGTCTTGTTTGTGGTTTCCTTTGTTCTGCAAAAGCGTTTAACTAGGTCCCACTTGTTTATTTTTATTTTCATTACTCTGGGAGGTGGGTCAAAAAAACATCTTGCTCTGATTTATGTCAAGTAGGTATGTAAGGGTTAGTCACTCAGTTGTGCCTGACTCTTTGCGACCCCGTGGACTGCAGTCCACCAGGCTCCTCTGTCCATGAGATTTTCCAGGCAAGGATACTGGAGTAGGTTGCCATTTCCTTCAAGGAGTGTTCTTATGGTTTCCTCTAAGAGTTTTATAGGGTCCAGTCTTACATTTAGGTCCATAATCCATTCTGAGTTTATTTTTGTAGATGGTATTAGGCAATGTTCTAATTTCATTCTTTTACATATAACTGTCCAGACTTCCCAGTACCACTTATTGAAGAGACTGCCTTTTTGTGCCATTTTTTAGTCTTGCCTCATATGTCATAGATTAGGTGACCACAGGTGCATGGGTTTATCTCTGGGCTTTATATCCTGTTCCACTGATCTATATTTGTTTTTGTGTCAGTACCAAATTGTCTGTTTTTCTCTTAAAGTGAAACAAAGATGAATATTTTATTAATAAAAGATACAACTCACAAAGAAGATAGACATCATAAACCGTTAGACACCTAACAACCAAGAAACAAAGATACATAAAGCAAAAATAAGAAATATAAGGGAAAACAAAAATATATAATCATTGTGAGACATAATAACATTTCTCTGAGAATATCAAGTGCAGAAAAAATAAGAATAGGAGCATCTTGAATGAGGTCATCAATAATTTAAATATAATAGATTTCTATTTATGGTACTCATATCCTATACAAATATATTTAAAATTTTGTATCTCATACATTGTTATCAGATGTCCACAGGACGTTTACAAAAACTGGCAAAAAGATAAACATTACTAAATTTCAAAAAATAGAGTTCTTTTTTTTGTGATTCAGTTATACATATACACATATATTATTTTGGAAATTATTATCCATTATAGGTTATTATAAGATATTGACCATAGTTTCCTGTGCTATACAGTAAACTTTTGTTGCTTGTTGTGTATCTATTTAAGTTAGAAATCTAATGTTCTATTTATACTAAGTCAAACAAGTGCAGTAAAAGTGCCATAAATTTTTTAGTTAGGCAAAAATTCCTAAGTTTTCTAAAATACATATATTATATGTATTATTTATATATGTGTATACAAGAGCATTTCTACTATGCTTGATAAGGCTTGAGAAAGAACAACAACAAAAAAAGAGATGGAGAATTTGGAGACATAAATGAAACGGGAGCACTAAATATGAAATAGAAAAAGTGAAACAAACTAGATGAAAGTAATAGATCTTCATACAGTCCAGCAGTCTTTAAACATGGCTACACATTAGACACATATCTGGAACTCTGGTGAAAAAAAAAAGCAAAATCTGGGCATTTGTATTTTTCAAAAAATTCCAAGATAATTCTGACATACATCTGAATTTTAAAAAGTGATTACTGGTTTTTCTATTAAATGGTAGTTTTGGTGATACAGAATTCTATCATTTTTCTGTTGACCAAAGATGATACAATAGTATTGTTACAGTTATATAATCACAATAAAGATGTTTATCAGTTTTCACAATCAATAGACAAAAAGATAATTACAGTTGCAAGTCATAATAGGAACATGATTAACCTAATATAAAATAATTATATACAATCTGGGGGGATCAAGTAGAGTGATGTGGTAAGTGGAACTGGATACATGCACATGTTTTCATCTGTTCAGTCAATCTATGTATCTTTTGGTTGGTGCACTTAATCCATTTACATTTAAGGTAATTATTGATATGTATGATCCTATTACTGTTTTCTTAATTGTTTGGGGTTTATATCCTGTAGGTAGGTCTTTTCCTTTTCTTGTTTCCTGCCTAGAGAAGTTCCTTTAGCATTTGTTGTAAAGCTGGTTTGGTGGTGCTAAATTCTCTTAACTTTTGCTTATTTGGAAAGCTTTTGGTTTCTTAAACAAATCTGAAGAAGAGTCTTTCTGGGCAGAGTATTCTTAGTTGAAGGTTTTCCCATTTCATCACTTTAAATATATCATGTCATTCCCTTCTGGTATGTAGAGTTTCTGTTGAGAAATCAGCTGATAGCCTGATGGGAGCTCCCTTTTATGTTGTCGTTTTTCCCTTGTTGGTTTTAATACTTTATCTCTGCCTTTAATTTTTTTTTAATTTATTTATTTATTTATNGTTGTTTCCAAAGGCCAAGATCACATTAATTAAACTACAGAGGCAAAAATGACCATTGAATTGAGCTTATTTTACTACATTTTCAATTTCTTTCTGACACTGAGATTCTAGTACTGTGTTTTCTGGTAACTATGGCAACATCTCCATTTTCCTTGGCTCTCCTGGCACTCTCTTAGAGGATTATCTCCTTCAGTCCTTCTTGATATCTTCCATTTATAGTTTTATTTCCATGTCTTAAATAAACAATTCAGTCAATTCAAATATGAATTCAAAACCAGTTACATTGCATTATTTATTGTACCCTAGTCAGTGCTTCAGTAGTTTAATATATAGAGAGGTGACCAAACAGGTAAATATCTGACAGGCATGTGGACACCCTGATGTGTCATTGTTTCACTACAATTCTTTTTTTCTTTTTTCAAATTGATTTTTATTGAAGGATAATTGCTTTACAGAAATTTGTTGTTTTCTGTCAAACCTCAACATGAATCAACCATAAGTATACATATATCCGCTCCCTTTTGAAACNCTTGCTGTCCAAGAGACTCTCAAGAGTTTTCTCCAGAACCAAAATTTGAAAGCATCAATTCTTTGGCACTCAGCCTTCTTTATGGTCTGACACTCACATCCATATAAAACTGCTGGAAAAATCATAACTTTGACTATATGGACTTCTGTTGGCAAAGTGACATCTCTGCTTTATATATGATGTCCAGGTTTGTCTTAGTTTTTCTTACAAGGAGCAATGGCTGTAGTCATTCTCCGCAGAGATTTTGGGCCCCAAGAAAATAAAATCTGTCACTAGTTTCCACTTTTTCTCTACCTATTTACCATAAGTGATGGGACCAGACACCATGATCTTAGTTTTTGAATGTGGAGTTTCAAGCCAGCTTTTTCATCACCCTCATCATCCTCAGCTCTTTAGTTCCTCCTTGCGCTCTGCCATTAGAATGGTATCATCTGCATACCTGAGGTTGTATTCTTCCAGCTACCTTGATTCCAGCTTGTGAGTCATCCAGCCCAGCATTTTGCATGATGTACTCTGCATATAAGTTAAAATCTTACATATTAAATTCTACTCAAAGTGAGCTTATTCTAATTTTGGATTCACTTTTTAAAACCACAGTGTTAGCAGCAACAATCAGATTGCTCAAATAATGCACCTTCCCTTAGAGATGTTCTGCTTATCTGTATTCTACTTTTTTTCTCTGTAATGACTGAGCCATTTATATTGTTCTGTCCTACAGTGATTCCCCTCTCCCTTTCCTCTCCATTCTGCTCTACTCATGCCTTGAGGAGGTTACCCCCCCCCCCCCAATAAATGTCTTACTTAAGAATGCTTTTAAATTCACAGAAAAATGGCAAAGAGAGAAAGGAGAATTCTTGTATAATTTGTATCCAACTTACCCTACTGTTAACATTCTTTATTACTAGCATGTTTGTCATACCTATTAATATAATGATATACTATTAAGTAAAATCTATACTTATTTCCTTGTTTTTTTAACCTAATCATTTTTCTTTTCCTGTTCCACAATTCCATCCAGGATACCACATTATATTTGGTTATCTTGTCTCTTTAGCCTCCTCTGGACTATAAGTAATCTTTTTTTAAAAAATATATATAATCTTGACAGTTTAGAGGACATTGTAAGAAGGCTTCAGTTTTGGTTTGTCTGATGTTTTTCTCATAGTTAAAAATGGCGTTGTGTTTCTGGGAGAAGGACCACAGAGGTAAAATGACTGGCATTCTTACTCCACCAAATCAAGGGTACATGCTATCAATATGATTACTCATTGATGACAACCTGGTTAAAAGTATACCAGGATTCTCCAATGTAGTTACTTCCCAACCTCACCCCATATATATTGTATTCTTTATTATCATTATTAATTTTAGCATGCAGAGTGACATGCAGGATCTTTTTTCTGACCAGGGATTGAACCTGTGCCCTCTTCAGTGGAAGTGGGCAGTCTTAAACATCGGACTGTCAGCTAACTCCCTATATTGTACTCTGAGAAGGAAGTCACTAGGCAAAGCCCACTAAAGTGAAAGTCAATCATGTCTGACTCTTTGCAACCCCACCGACTTTACAGTCTATGGAATTCTCCAGGCCAGAATACTGGAGTGGGTAGCCGTTCCCTTCTCCGGGGGACTTTCCCAACCCAGGGATTGAACCCTGGTCTCTTGCACTGCAAGAGGTTCTTTATCAACTGAACCCAAGGGAAGCAAGGGGTGGGAAATTTTGCTCCACCTCCTTGAAGGTACAATAACTATATTGTTAGTAATTCTGTGTTGGAGACTTTTCAGTTCTCTCCCATTTACTTACTTAATCATACTTATCTGTATGATTAATTTTATTAATCAACCACACTTAACTAGTATGGACTCATAAGTAGTTTATACTTTGAGTTATAAACCAACACTACTTTATTATTTATCATTTTATTGTTCAAATTGTTGCAGCTTTAGCTATTGCAAGCTCTTTTGGTTAGGCTCCTGTGGTCTTTGACATACCCCATCATTCTGTTTTTTGAGTATTCAGTTGGTACAGTGTGAAATGCCACATGCTTGTAAGTCCTGAGATTTTTTTTTCTGAAAAGGATACCAAATTGCTATGATTTATTCAGTAATCCTGGATAAATACTTTGCTATTATGTAGGAACTTGGATGATCCTTTCAGTTTTATTCAGTACTGTTATTTTTTAGAGATCATGTACATTTCAGATCATCAGCAGTAATATAGCAGATAGGTGAATTTCTGTTTTAGAGAGGATTGCCAGGTATTATACTCTCACAGGTTCTTAGGAAATTTTGTGGAATGTTTAACAGTTACTGAGATTCATTTATGGAATATATTCATGGAGAAGGAAATGGCAACCCACTCCAGTGTTCTTGCCTGGAGAATCCCAGGGATGGGGGAGCCTGGTGGGCTGCCCGCTATGGGGTTGCACAGAGTCGGACATGACTGAAGTGACTTAGCTTAGCTTTATGTTCTTACATACTCATCTCGTATGTTCCATGTTCCATCTCTAGAACCAGCCATTTCTCCAAGAAACTTTGGTTTCTCTTAATTGGAGAATTATACTAGAAACTACATATGCTGCTGCTGCTAAGTCACTTCAGTCGTGTCCGACTCTGTGTGACCCCATAGACGGCAGCCCACAGGCTCCTCCAACCCTGGGATTCTCCCGGCAAGAACACTGGAGTGGGTTGCCATTTCCTTCTCCAATGCATGAAAGTGAAAAGTGAAAAGGAAGTCGCTCAGTTGTGTCCGACTCTTCGAGACCTTATGGACTGCAGCCTACCAGGCTCCTCTGTCCATGGGATTTTCCAGGCAAGAGTACTGGAGTGG
>SJYV01049551.1:35546-47741 GCA_006410875.1 Neotragus pygmaeus
TCCAGTGTTCTTGCCTGGAGAATCCCAGGGATGGGGGAGCCTGGTGGGCTGCCCGCTATGGGGTTGCACAGAGTCGGACATGACTGAAGTGACTTAGCTTAGCTTTATGTTCTTACATACTCATCTCGTATGTTCCATGTTCCATCTCTAGAACCAGCCATTTCTCCAAGAAACTTTGGTTTCTCTTAATTGGAGAATTATACTAGAAACTACATATGCTGCTGCTGCTAAGTCACTTCAGTCGTGTCCGACTCTGTGTGACCCCATAGACGGCAGCCCACAGGCTCCTCCAACCCTGGGATTCTCCCGGCAAGAACACTGGAGTGGGTTGCCATTTCCTTCTCCAATGCATGAAAGTGAAAAGTGAAAAGGAAGTCGCTCAGTTGTGTCCGACTCTTCGAGACCTTATGGACTGCAGCCTACCAGGCTCCTCTGTCCATGGGATTTTCCAGGCAAGAGTACTGGAGTGGGGTGCCATCACCTTCTCCGAGAAACTACATATAGATCTATGTTAATTTCTATTTCTTTATAATTTTGTTTTGGAAGACAAAGGGTTTCTAGGAATTTGACCATTTCATCTAAGTTGTCTAATCTGCTGTCATATAATTACTCATAGTATTTTCATAAATATTTTATTTCTGTGGAATTGGTAATATTGCCCCAATTTCATTTCTGATTTTGGTAATTTGAGCCTTTTTTTTTTTCTTATTCATCTAGCTAATGTTTGTGATTTTTGCTTCTTTGTCAAAGAACTAACTTTTGGTTTCACTTAAGGTGTAAAGTCAGGTCATTAATTTTAGATCTTTTTTCTTGTTTGATATATGTGTTTACAGGTATAAATTCCCACCTTAGTGTTACTTTCACCACATCCCATGAGTTTTGGTATATTGTATTCATATTTTTACTGTCTCAAGGTATTTTCTAATTTCCTTTGTGATTTCCTCACTCACTGGTTGTTTAAGAGCATGCTATTTTCTATATGCTTCCCTGGTGGCTCAGACAGTCAAGCGTCTGCTTGCAATGAGGGAAACCTGGGTTCAATCCCTGGGTCAGGAAGATCCCCTGGAGAAGGAAATAGCAACCCACTCCAATATTCTTGCCTGGAAAATCCCAAGGACGGAGGAGCCTGGTTGGCTACAGTCCATGAGGTTGCAAAGAGCAGGACACGANTTCAATCCCTGGGTCAGGAAGATCCCCTGGAGAAGGAAATAGCAACCCACTCCAATATTCTTGCCTGGAAAATCCCAAGGACGGAGGAGCCTGGTTGGCTACAGTCCATGAGGTTGCAAAGAGCAGGACACGACTAAGTGACTTCACTTTCTATTTTCTATATATTTATGACATACCATTTTCTGTTAATGATTTCTTACTTTTATTAATGGTGTTTGGAATAGATACTACATATGATTTCAGCCTTTTAGAATGTGTTTAAACTTGTTTTTCGATATATCTTAGAGAATGATCCACATGCACATCAGAAAACAATGTGTAGTTTACTGAACTTGGGTGGAATCTTCTCTGTCTGTTAGGTTCAGTTGCCTTATGATGTTCAAGTCCTTTATTTAATCTTTCTCTGGTTGTTTAATACGTTATTGAAAGTGGAATACAGAAGTGTTCATTATTGTAGAATCATATGCTTCTCCCTTCAATTGTCAGTGTTTGCTTCATATATTTTGAAACTCTGATGTTTGATACATATATGCTTATGCATTTCTTTTTTTGGCAGATTGACCCTTTTGTCAAAATATAATGTCCTTTTTTTCCCTCTTGTAACAGTTTCTGACTCCAAGTCTATTTTGTCTATTAATAGAATAGCCTCCTCTACTGTCTTTTGGTTACTATTTGCATAGAGTATCTTTCCCCATCTTTCATTTTCAACCTAGGTGTGTATTTAGATCTAAATTAAGTCTCTTATAAGACAGCATAAAGTTGGTTCATTTTTAAAATTTTGACAATCCCTCTCTTTTGATAGTTTAATCCATTTACACGTAAAGTATTTACTGACAAGGAATGACTTATTTGAGCCACTTTGCTACCAGCTTTTGGTATAGTTTTTTTGCCCTCATTTTCTCCATGACTAGCACCATTTGTGTTTAATTGATTGTTTTGTTCTGATAAATTTTGATTTGTCTCATTTGTTTATGTATATTCTGTAGATTTTTTTTTGGTGGTTATCACGGGGGTTATATACATTAGTTCAGTTCAGTCGCTCAGTCATGTCTGACTCTTTGCGACCCCATGAATTGTACACCAGGTCTCCCTGTCCATCACCAACTCCTGGAGTTCACCCAAACCCACATCCATCGAGTCAGTGATGCCATCCAGCCATCTCATCCTCTGTCGTTCCCTTCTCCTCCTGCCCCAAATCCCTCCCAGCATCAGGGTCTTTTCCAATGAGTCAACTCTTCACATGAGGTGGCCAAAGTACTGGAGTTTCAGCTTTAGCATCATTCCTTCCAAAGAACACCCAGGACTGATCTCCTTTAGAATGGACTGGTTGGATCTCCTTGCAGTCCAAGGGACTCTCAAGAGTCTTCTCCAACACCAGAGTTCAAAAGCACCAATTCTTCGGCACTCATCTTTCTTCACAGTCCAACTCTCACATCCATACATGACCACAGGAAAAACCATTGCCTTGACTAGATGGGCCTTTGTTGGCAAAGTTATGTCTCTGCTTTTTAATATGCTATAGGTTGGTCATAACTTTCCTTCCAAGGAGTAAGTGTCTTTTAATTTCATGGCTGCAATCACCATCTGCAGTTATATACATAGTTATAAGAATTTAATTTAAATTGATGTCAACTTGACGTCAATCATATGAAAGCTCGACAGTTCTATCCTCTGTTTATGCTACTCATCTCACAAATTACATCTGTATGCACTGTGAGCCCAATAACATAGATTCATAATCATTTTTATTTATTTGTTTTGCAGAA
The DNA here is from genome assembly GCA_006410875.1 of Neotragus pygmaeus. Taxonomy (NCBI): domain Eukaryota; kingdom Metazoa; phylum Chordata; class Mammalia; order Artiodactyla; family Bovidae; genus Neotragus; species Neotragus pygmaeus. The sequence continues at coordinate 38,483 of SJYV01049551.1, forward strand.
TATAAAAAGTGAAGCAACACACCAAAGTTAAAACTAAAACTGGCTTTTCTATTTGTCCATGCCTTTGCTTTTACTGGAGATTTTAGATGCCAGTCACCATCTAACATCCTTTCATTTCAACTTGAAGGACTTCCTTTACCATTCCTTAAAGGCAGCTCCAGTGGTAATGAACTCCTTCTAATTTTCTTAGAATTTCTTAATTTCTCTCCCAGTTTTAAAGGATTATCTTGCTGCTGCTGCTGCTGCTAAGTCCCTTCAGTTGTGTCCAACTCTGTGAGACTCCATAGATGGCAGCCCACCAGGTTCCACCATCCCTGGGATTCTCCAGGCAAGAACACTGGAGTGGGTTGCCATTTCCTATGGATATAGATTCTCAATTGACAGTTCATTTCTTTCAGCACTCCATACATTATCCCACTGCCTTCTGGTCTCCAAAGTTTCTGGGGGGAATAGGGAGATAATTGTGTTCAGGGTCCCTTGCATGTGATGAGTCACTTTACTCATTGCTTTCAAGATTCTCTGCATATATTTTGACAGAGTATGTTTCTCAGTTTGGTCTTTTGCAGCTTACACTTGGAGTTCATTGAACTTGTCGGATTTATAGATTCATGTATTTCATCAAGTTTGCAGTTTTTAGCCATTATTTTTTCAAATAACTTTTTATTCCTTTTTCTTTCTTCTCTTTTGGGACTCACATTATGCATTCATCATTCCTCTTGATGGTACCCCGAAAGTCTTTTGGCCTGTTCACTTTTCCTCATTCTTGTTCCTTTGTGACTCTCAGATTAGGTAATTTCAATTGTCCTGTCTTCTAGCTCTTTTTCTGTCTTTCTTTCTCTTGTTGAAGTCCTATAGTGAATTTTTCATTTCATAAAAATTTTCAACTGCAGAAATTCTGTTTTGTTCCTTTTAATTTTTCCTTTTTTTTTTTTTTGCGTTCTATTTTATCCATATGTTGTTTTCCTAATGTCTTTTAGTTCTTTCCCATGTTTTCTCTTTGCTTTTTGGTCATATTTAAGACAGTTATCTTAAAGTACTTCTCAGGGTTCCTCAAGGGTGGTTTTTCCTGTCAAAGAGTTTTGTTCCCTTCGATGAGGCATGTTTTCCCATTTCTCTGTATACTTTGTGATGTTTCATTGAAAATAGGGCATTTGATTATTAAAATGTGTCAACTCTGGAAATCAGATTTTCCTCTTTTCCAGGGTTTGCTAATATTATTATTTTTTTGACTGTTGGAGGCTATAGTAGTCCAAGTATCTTGAGACTTACACAAACTATTTTTTTGTAAAGTGAATTGCTTGTAGTGTGTGGATCACCAAACTCTCTGTTCTTTTGGTTCACATTTAGCTGATATTTTGATGGAATTCCTTGATAGAAGCTAAAATAAACAAAAAGCAAAAAAACAAAAAACACCTGCCCAAAACAAACAACACAAAAATGAGAGAACCACCTCTCCCTATCTGCAAATTGGATCAATTCTGTGGCACTCCTTCACCATTTACCTAGGTTTGCTTTATGCCAAAAGTCAGACTGTGGTGGAAGCTTAAGGTCTTCGCCAGTCTTAGGTTCTGAGTATGTGTCTTGCCCAGGCAAGTCAATGGCTTTTTAAATTTACCTATGTTTCTGGCTACTTTTCAATGTCCTAATTTTCAAGAATCTTTCCCCAGCTTATCCTCTTTGTCTTAGATGGCCTATTGTATATCTCCACTCATAATCTCTTGCCCCAGGCATCTATGGACTTGTAGTCTGCTTTGTGTCTTTTATGAGCATGTCTTGTCACTTTTTCTGCCTGTACTCTGTATTATGTGAAACAGATGAACACCCTGAGTTAACCCTTTAGGTATCCCCCGTAGGTCAGAACAGACATACAAAATAATTTGCAAATTAATTTGTAAATTTTCTGGTTTGAGGAAAGATCTGGGAACTGGGAAGCCACTTGCTCAAGACCAAGACCATCACTGTACTCAGCAGTGTGAGGGACAAGGATGCGTAAAAACACTAAAGAATTTTCTACCATTCTGTAGATGACCTTTTCTTGACTGTGTATTTGTTTAGTTGCTTCACTATAAAATTTCATTTTTCAGAGTTCTGACAAGCTTTTAAAAAATTGTTTCTACAGGGGAATGAGAGCTTGGAATTTTCTAGCTCACTATTTTACTGACATCATTATCTCTTACTATTGAATTTTAAGAGCTTTTTGTATATTCTGTACAATTCCTGAGTACAATTAACAAATTTTCTTCCAGTCCATGGTTTTTGTTTTCATTCTCTTAACAGTGTCTTTTAGAGCACCATTTTAAAATTATAATGAAGTCCAACATACCAATTTTTTTCCTTCATAAATCTTCTTTTGGTGTTGTATGTAAAANAGTACAATTAACAAATTTTCTTCCAGTCCATGGTTTTTGTTTTCATTCTCTTAACAGTGTCTTTTAGAGCACCATTTTAAAATTATAATGAAGTCCAACATACCAATTTTTTTCCTTCATAAATCTTCTTTTGGTGTTGTATGTAAAAATGTATCGACAACCCTAGTTCACAGATATTCTCCTATGTTTTTGGCTTCTAGATGGTTCTGTTTCGAATTTTACACTTATGCCTATGATCCATATTAAGCTTATTTTGGGGTAAGATATGAGGCCTGAATTTGAGGTTGTTGTTTCTATAACATATGGACATTCAATTGTTCTGGCACTACTTGATGAAAGGTTATATATTCTCCATTGAATTACCTTTGAACTTTGTCAAAATTCACTTTATTATGTTTGTGTGTATCTACTCAAGTTTCCATTCTGTTCCACTGAATAACAAGAGTATTCTTTCACCAATATCATATACCTTGAAATCGGGAAATATCATTCTCTGTTCTTTATCAGATTTATTTTGGCTATTGCAGATCCCTTGATTTTCCATAGAAATCTTAGAATCAGTTTATTGATAAAAACTTCCTATAATCATGATAGATACTGCCTTGAATCTATAGATCAAGATAGCAGAGAGAACTGATATCTTAAGTTGTCCAATCCATAAATTAAAAAAATCTCTCCATTATTTGGATAATGTTCAATTTCTTTTACCTGCAAATTGTAGTTTTCTGCAAACATATTTTGTAGATTTATCCTTAAGTACTTCTTCTTTTTAACACAATTATTACTATTTTTTGTGCTTAAGTTTCAATTGTTCATTTTTAATATACAGGACAGAAATAACTTTTACAAATAGACCATGGATCCTGTAAAGTTGTTATGTTTGCTTATTATTTCCAGGAATATTTTGGTGTATTTTGGGGGGTTTTCTATATTGGAAATGTCATGTGTGAATAAACGCAGTTTTATTTATTCCTTTTCAATCTATATACTTTCTTCCCCCTTTTCTTAACCTTACTTTACTAGTAAGGAGTTCCAGTAAGATACTAAATAATAGTGATGAGAAATTAATCCTTACCTTATTTTCTAACTTAGAGGGAAAGTGTTTTGTCTCCCACAAGTATATTGTTAGCATTTGATCTTTCATATATACCCTTTATTGGGTCATATTCTCATATTCCTAATTTTCTGAGAGTGATTCTTTACTTTTTTCGCAATGAATCATGTCTTAGTATTTTCAGGCTGCTATAACAACAATTCCATAGACTGTGTGGTCTATAAACAACAAACATTTATTTCTTATAGTTCTGGAGGCTGGGAAGTCCAAGATCCAGGTGCCAGTAGATTCGCTGTGTGATGAGGACCCATTTCCTGGTTCAGAGATGGCTGATTTCTTGAGGTATCCTCATATGATAGAATGGTGAGTAAGCTCTCTGGGGTTCCTTTTCTAAGGACACTGATTCCATTTATGATAGTTTTGGCCTCATGACCAAATAACTGCTGAGTGGCCCCACCTTTAAATACTTTGAAGGCTGGGATTTCAACATGATATTGTGGGGGATGCAAATATACAAATGCCTTGGAAATTTAGTGAAAAATTTTAAATTTTCTATTGCTATGATAACACAGTATTTCTTACTATCTGTCACTGTGACTTACATTTATTGGTTTATACATGTAGCAGCAGTCTTGCCTTTCTGGAGTGAAACAAATTTGAATCTATCAGCCTTTAATAAATTGCTATATTTGTTTTTTTAATATTTATAAAAGATTTTAGATATAAGTCCATGAGAAATATTAAGTCTGTAGCTTTCTTCTAGTTTTCCCATTGTATGTTAATACTGGACTAATGAAATGGTGGGGATTTCTTTCCTGCTGCTTACTTTTCCAGAAGTTTGTAGAGAACTGGTATCATTCCTTAAAAGTTTGATAGAATTTATGGTGAGGTCATTTAGGTCTGGCGCTTTCTTTTTTAGATGGTTTTAAACTCTAAATAAAAATTCTTTCACAGATATAGAACTATTCAAGTTAGGTATTTCATCACAAGTACATATGGACATTTGTGTTTCAAGGAATCGGTCTGTTTCATTCAAATAATCAACTTTATGGGCACAGAACTGTTTGCAGTATTCTATTATATATATTTTAGTGTCTAAAGGATCAGTAGTGCTGACTGTCCTTTTATAACTCATATTGGTAATTTGTCTTTCCTCTTTTCTCTGTTAGCCTAGCTACGGATTAATCAATTTATTGATCTTTTTAAAGAACTTGTTTTATTTTTCTTCATTTTTTTCCTATTTTCAATTTCACTGATTTCTGCTTTGTTATTATTTCCTTTTTCTGCTTGCTTTAGGTTTAATTTCCTTTTTCTAGTTTCCTAAGATGGACACTTTGGTTACTGACCTTAGATCTTCTTTCCTACTATGTGCACTTAGTTCTATAAACTAACCTCTGAGTACTGCTTTAGCTGCATCTCACAAGTTTTGTTTTTTTCTTTCATTAAAAAAAATTCTCAAGATTTCTCTTATGACTTCGTTTTCTGACTCATGCACCATTTAGAAATGTTTTGGCTAATTTGCAAATATTTTGGAGTATTCCAGCTATCTTTCTATATGTGATTTCTTGTTTACTTTTGGTGTAATCTGAGACCATACTTTTATTTTCTATACTTTTAAATTTGTTGAAGTGTGTTTTGGGCCTAGAATGTGTTCTATTTTGGTTAACACTTTATGTATATGTTGTTTTCATTGTTGTTCAGTTGCTAAATCACATCTGACTCTTTGCAACCCCATGGACTGCAGCATGTCATGTCCTTTGCTATCTCCCAGAGTTGGCTCAAACTCATGTCCTTTGGGTTGATGATGCTATCCAACCATCTCATTCTGTTGCCCACCTTTTCTCCTATGCTCAATCTTTCCCAGCATCAGGATCTTTTCCAATGAGTTGGTTCTTTACAACAGGTAGACAAAGTATTGGAATATATATTTCATGTATACTTGCAAATAAAGTGTATTCTCTTGTAGTTGGAATAGTCTGTGTGTGTGTGTGTGTGTGTACACATATATATGTAAATGTGTATGTATCAGTAGATCCAAATTGGTTGATAGCACTATTCAGGTCATCTATATCCTTACTAATTTTATGCCGTCTTGATCTATTAATAGTGACAGAATAGAGTTTAAGGCCCCAACTCAAATAGTGGATTTAACTATCTCTCTTTCCAGTTCTATTAGTTTTTTCCTCCTATATTTTGAATTTGAATTTCCTCCTGTATTTGAATTTATGTTCAGTTCAGTTCAGTTGCTCAGTCATGTCCAACTCTTTGCGACCCCATGAATCGCAGCATGCCAGGTCTCCCTGTCCATCACCAACTCCCGGGGTTCACTCAGACTCACGTCCATTGACTCAGTGATGCCATCCAGCCATCTCATCCTCTGCCGTCCCCTTCTCCTCCTGCCACCAATCCCTCCCAGCATCAGAGTCTTTTCCAATGAGTCAACTCTTCGCATGAGGTGGCCAAAGTACTGGAGTTGAATTTATGTTAGGTACATAAATATTTAGGACTGTAATGTCTTCTTAAGAGAATTGACTTCAGTATACAATTTTCTCTATTCTTGGTAATCTTCCATGTTTTAAAGTATACTTTGTCTAAAATTAATATATTTGCTTCCATTTTCTTTTGGTTAGTGNTTTATGTTAGGTACATAAATATTTAGGACTGTAATGTCTTCTTAAGAGAATTGACTTCAGTATACAATTTTCTCTATTCTTGGTAATCTTCCATGTTTTAAAGTATACTTTGTCTAAAATTAATATATTTGCTTCCATTTTCTTTTGGTTAGTGTTATCATGGTGTATCACTCTTGTAGCCATTCTTTTTATATGAAGTAAGTTGAGTCTTTGTGTTTAGGGTACACTCTTGTAGCCATTCTTTTTATATGAATCCATTTCATTTCTTTTCTTAGTGTATCATTTACACTTCTTTTAAAATCTTTCTAGTGGTTGCCCAGTGTTTACAATATACATTTTAAAGTAATCTGTGCCTGTATTACAGTAACACTGTAACAACTCACTTCTAATTTAGTGCAGGCACCTGTTAGTAGCTTATTCCCTGTGATCTTCGCCATCCCTTGTGCTACTGCTGTCACTAACTTATCCACATGTTTTAATTCACTTTGTAACTTGTTACTGTTAATGTTTTCAACTGCATCCTGAACATTGTAAGCTTTATGTTATGTGACTGTGAATCTTCTTTATCTTCTGTTATAGTAGGCTGCCTCTGACACTGCGGAAGCTAGAGAGATACTGTTTTTTACTGCCAGATGAGGTTTGAAGTCCAGGTTCTCCACTTGGCCTCTCACCAGACACTATGAGGGAGGGATTGGGGCCAGTTTTGGCTGCTAGTCAGTGCCGAAAGTCCTGGCTCCCCATCAGGCTTTCTCTGTCATCATGCTATTGGAAAGGTGGAGTGGTACTTGTTAGAGCAGATGAGGGAAGTCAGTCTTTACTAATGGAGATGGGCTCAGTTTTTCCACGGTGTTTTGGCTGAGGTAGGGCAGCTATCTAAAACTTTCTATTTTTCTATGTTGCCTCTATCCTCTTCCCTGTCTGGAGGAAGCAGGTTTTACTTGTGCTTTTTTGTTTGTTTGTTTGTTTGTTTGTTTTTGGCCTGTTCCGTTGGTGTTTCTGGATTGTTTTTTAACCCCCTGTCCAAAGTATTATGTTTGTTTTATATATAATGTCTAGGGTTTTAGCTGTATTTAAGAGAAGGAACAGGTGAAGTATGTCTAATTAAAATTGCATGAAACAGTCTCCAAATTTTCACACTTACAAAAACTGCTTTAAAAGTTTTCTGTAGCTTTTTAAGTATGTAAAATATTTATGTAGTTAAAAAATTCAAGTTGTATAAAAAGGTATAACTGAAGTCTCACATCTATTCTTGTCTGCTCCAGTCACTTCCCTCCCTTCCATTTTTATTATTTTCTGATTTTCTTCTGGTATTTTCATTTTTTCAGATATAAGCAATTGCATATATTCCTCTCTCCCTTTCTTTACTCAAAAGATAACTTTTAATACACACTGTTCTGCTTCTTTTTGATTTAATATATACTGAATTTTACTCTTTATCTGTGTATAAACTCTTCTTATATTATGGCTGCATAACAGTCACTTGTGGGTAGATGTAATCTAAGTTTAAGTCAATCAATCAATGATGAACATTTGGGTTGTTCTTGTTTTATTCCTATTATCAACTATGTTGTGATGAATGACCTTGTGTATGTATTATATCTGTGCAGATATAGCTTTAGGATAGATTCCTGGAGATGAAGTTGCTATGTAAAATCTAATATACCTGGAAATTTTTTTAGTGCTAAAAATGTACATTTATTAAAGGAACAATCTGATTGAGTTACTATTTTATTTAAAACCCTTAATATCTACCTATTGCTTAAAGACTTCAGAATATGGCCTCAATATATTCTCTTGGTCCTTTTCCACATGTTACACCATATGCCTTCTTGCTTTCTTGTTGCTATTTCCTTCTCCAGGGGATCTTCCCAACCCAGGGATCAAACCTATGTCTTCTGTATTGCAGGCAAGTTCTTTACTGCTGAGTGAAGAACACCATATACTCCTTGGAATATTTATATTTCCTTATTTCATTTCTTCCTATACTTTCTTTAGAGATGTGTTCAAGCATCACTTTATCTTAATAATTCTTTTTGAATTTAAAAAACTATAAAATAGTACATAGTTCACTGAACACTTCTCCTGATGTATTCTTCATCCCATATCAACAAATATCATACATTTTAACTTTTATTAAAAAATGTTTTCAGGCTGCAATGTGAAGCACACAGAATCTTATTTCCTTAACCAGAGATCAAATCCATGTCCCATTGGGAGCATGAAGTCTTAACCACTGGACTGCCAAGGAAGTCTCATATCATACTTTTTTTATAGAAAGATTTCATGGCACTCCCTAAAGTACTGTTACTAGAGAAACTGGATTGCATATTTTTGCTTCCTGATGCCTATCAAATTTAGCTACATTTGTTTATAAAATTTGTTTCCCTCTCAAAATGTCATGCTCCCTGAAAGCAGAGATGCTCTGTATTTTGTTCATAATTATTAATACTTCTCTACTAGTTAGTTCAATGACTAGACTGAGTATTCAGACCACCCTATGAAAATTGAGGATATGTTATATATCTTCAAGACTGTACAGGGGTCCACCAAATAGTAGGTATTACGTAAAGACCCAGATGCTAGGAAAGATTGAAGGCAGGAGGAGAAGGGGAAGGCAGAGGATGAGATGGTTGGATGGCAACACCAACTCAATGGACATGAATGTGAGCAAACTCTGGGAGACAGTGATGGACAGGAAGCCTGGTGTGCTGCAGTCCATGGGGTCACAAAGAGTCAGACATTTCTTTGTGACCTAACAACAGCAAACAGTTGTTATACTTTAATTTCATTTCTTCAGGATCATATATCATGTAAGTGATGATTCTATCAGAGAAGGAGATATAAATTAAAAATGTTTTAGTGACTTTATATATGATTTGTATAATGCAGCTAGAACAGTGAAGAGAGAGAGATTTATTTCATTAAATTATTACATTAGAAAAGAAACATCTAAAACAGTCTTACAGTCAGAAACTATAAAAGACTACAACCCAACTTAAGCAGAAGGAAAAAAATAAAGAGCAGAAATCAGTGAAATTAAAAACAGAAAAACTACAGAGAAAAGTCTGTAGTTGACAGATAGAAGCTGGTTGAAAAAAGCAATGAAATTGATAAATTTTATTTGAGAGAGAACAAACTATCAACATGATGAATAAAACAAGGATATAAATACAGATCCTACAGACATTAAAATGAAAATAAGA
>SJYV01049553.1:0-21725 GCA_006410875.1 Neotragus pygmaeus
ATGAGAAACCCACAGCAAACATTATCCTCAATGGCGAAAAATTGATAGCATTTCCCCTAAAGTCAGGAACAAGACAAGGGTGCCCACTCTCACTGCTACTATTCAACATAGTTCTGGAAGTTTTGGCCACAGCAATCAGGGCAGAAAAAGAAATCAAAGGAATCCAAATTGGAAAAGAAGTAAAACTCTCACTGTTTGCAGATGACATGATCCTCTACATGGACCTTATTTTTTGTTGAGAATTTTTTAATTAAAATTTAAATTTCAGTACTTGTGGTTAGTCTTTTTATATTTTCTATTTCCTTCTGTTTCAACCTTTGGTGATTGTATCTTTCTAAGAGTTTGCTCATTTCTCCAAAGTTGTTCATTTTATTTACATACAGTTTTTTGAAGTAGTCTCTTATAGTCCTTTGCATTTGCATGGAGTCTGTTGTAATTTTTCCTTTCTAATTTTATTGAATTGAGTTCTCTCCCTTTTTTATGAGTCTAGTTAAAAGTTCAATAATTTTTTTATCTTTTCAAAAACCAGATATTCATTTCATTGATCTTTGCTATTGTTTTCTTCATATTTATTTTGTTTAATTTTACTTTGATTTTTCTGATTTTTTTCCCTTTTACTAGCTTTAGGTTTTGTTCTTCTTTCTATAGTTGTTTTAGGTGTAAGGTTAGATTTTGTTTGTTTGTTTCCTGAGGTAGGATTGTATTTCTCTTATAATAGCTTGCCTCTTAGAACTGCTGATTTTGGCATCCCATAGGTTTTGGATCATTGTATTTTTTGTTTTCGTCTCTAGTTTTTTTTTTTTTAATTTCATTTGACTTCTTCAGTGATCCATTGGTTGTTAGGTAGCATATTATTTAACCTCCACTTTTTTGTGTTTTATGCATTTTTTCCCTTGTAGTTTATTTGTGGTGGATGGAATTATTGGGTTCAGAAAAGCATTGTGGTGTTTGATAGGATTTCAATTTTCTTAAATTTACTGAGGCTCATTTTGTGGGCCAGCATGTGATCACTACTGGAGAATATTCTATGTGCACAGGAAAAAAAAATGTATTCTGCTTCTTTTGAATGGAATGCTATATAAATATCAATTAAGTCCACCTGTTGTAATGTTGTCATTTAATCCTATGCTTCCTTATTAATTGTCTATCTGGATGTCCTGTCTGTTGAAGTAACTGGGGTGTCAATGTCTCCCATTGGGCAAACTCTGGAAGATAGTGAGGAGTGCTGCAGTTCCTGGGGTCACTAAGAGTCAACAAATGTCTCTTACTATTACTGTGTTACTGTCAATTTCTCCTTATATGGCTGCTAGTATTTGCCATATGTATTGAGGTTCTATGCTGGGTGCATATATATTTGAAATTGATATATCTTCTTTTAGGATCCCTTGATCATAATGTAATGTCCTTCTGTTTATCTTATAGCCGTCTTCATTTTAAAGTCTATTTTATCTATTATGGATATTGTTACTCGAACTTTCTTTAGATTTCTATTTTCATGGAATATGTTTTACCATCCTCCTATTTTCTGTTTGTATGTATCCCTATGTCTGAAGTGCATCTTGTGTATACAGCATAGATACAGGTCTTGTTTTAGTATCCATTCAGCAAGGTATCCATTCAGCCAGTCTTTGTCTTTTGGTTGGAGATTTTAATCCATTTAATTTAAAAATAATTATCAACATAGATGTCCTATATGCATTTTCTTAATTGTTTTGGGTTTGTTTCTGTAGGTCTTTTTTTTTCTTTCTTCTTTTCTTGTTCTCTTCTCTTGCGGTATGATGACCATCTTCAGTGTTGTGTTTAGGTTGTTTCTTCTTTCTTTCTTTCTTTTTTGTTTTTATTTGTATCCCATGTAGTTTTGAGGTTTGCTGTTCTCATGAGATTTGATATAGCAGTATATATATGTACAAAGTCATTTTAATTTGCTGTTCTCTTTCCTGCCTAGAGAATCTCCTTTAGCATTTATTGCAAAGCTGGTCTAGTGGTGCTGAATTCTCTTACCTTATGCTTATCGTGAAGCTTTTGATTTCTCTGTCAATTCTAAATGAGAGTCTTGCTGGGTAGAATATTCTTGGTTATATGATTTTCCCTCTTTCATATTGACCATATCTGTCACTCCCTTCTGATCTGCAGAATTCCTGCTGTGAAATTAGCTGATAATCTCATGGGAGTCTCTTTGCATAGTACTTGTTGCTTTTAATACTTTTTATTTGAATTTTATTTTTGTCAATTTGATTACTTTTGTCTCGGCATGTTCCTTCTTGAGTTTATCCTGCCTGGTTTCTCTATGCTCCCTGGGTGTAGGTAACAGTTTCCTTTTCCATGTTAGGGAAGTTTTTAGTAATTATATCTTCAATTATTTTCTTGGGTTCTTTCTGTTTTCTCCTTCTGGGACCCCTATAATCTGAATGTTTGTATGTTTAATGTTGTCCCAAAGGTTTCACTTTCATGCATTGGAGAAAGAAATGGCAACCCACTCCAGTGTTCTTGCCTGGAAATCCCAGGGACGGCAGAGCCTAGTGGGCTGCCATCTATGGAGTCACACAGCACCGGACATGACTGAAGAGACTTAGCAGTAGCAGGAGAGGTTTCTTAGACTGCCTTCATTCCTTTTAAATGTTTTTCCTTTATTTTGTTTTACAGCAGTGATTTCCACCATTCTGTCTTCAAAATCACTTATCTGCTCTTCTTCCTCTGTTATTTTTCTTTCATTACTTTTATTGCATTTTTCAATTCAATAATTATATTGTTCATCTCTTTGCTTTTTAGCTCTTTTATGTGTTTGTTAAACATTTATTGCATCTTCTCAATGCTTGCCTGCATTCTTTTCCCATGATTCTGCATCATCTTCATTATTATTATACAATTTTTGGAGGGTTGCCTATCTCAACTTCGTTTACTTGTTTTTCTGGGGTTTCATCATGTTTCTTCATCTTGGACATATTTCTCTACCATTTCATTTTTTTCTACTTTCTGTGATTGTGGTATCAGTTCTAAAGGCTGAAGGACTGGTGGATGAGGCTATAAAAGAGACGTGTGTAAGTTTCCTGATGGTTGTTGTGGTTCAGTCACTCAGTCGTATCCAACTCTTTGTGAACCCATGGACCGCACCACACCAGGCCTCCTCTCCTGCCTTCGCCATCCCCCAAAGCTTGCTCTAACTCATGTTCATTGATTCAGTGATGCCATCCAACCATCTCATCCTTTATCATCCCCTTCTTCTCCTGCCTTCAATCTTTCCCAGCACCAGGGTCTTTTCCAATGAATCAGTTCTTTGCATAAAGTGGCCAAAGTATTGGAGTTTCAGCATCAGTCCTTCCAATGAATCTTCAGGATTAATTTCTTAATTGATTGGTTTGATCTTTTTGCCGTCCAAGGGACTCTCAACAATATTCTCCAACACCATAGCTCAAAAGCCTCAATTCTTCAGTTCTCAGCTTTCTCTATGGTCCAAATCTCACATCCATACATGACTGTTGGAAAAACCATAGCCTTTACTGCTTTTTAATATGCTGCAGATGGTAAAGCGTCTGCCTACAATGAGGGAGACCCGGGTTTGATCCCTAGGTTGGGAAGATTCCCTGGAGAAGGAAATGACAATCCATTCCAGTATTTTTTCCTGGAAAATCCCATGGACTGAGGAGCCTGCTTGGCTACAGTCCATGGGGTCGCAAAGAGTCTGACATGACTGAGAAACTTCACTTCACTTCACTTCACTAGGTTCATCATAGCTATTCTTCCAAGAAACAAGAGTCTTTGAAATTCATGACTGCAGTCACCATCTGCAGTGATTTTGGAGTCCAAGAAAATGAAGTCTGTCACTGTTCCCATTGTTTCCCCATCTATTTGCCATGAAGTGATGGGACCAAATGCCATGATCTTCATGTTATGAATGTGAGTGGTAAGCCAGCTTTTTCATTCTCCTCTTACACTTTCATTAAGAGGCTCTTCAGTTTCTCTTCACTTTCTGCCATAAGGGTGATGTCATCTCCATATCTAAGGTTATTGATATTTTCCACAGAAAACTTGATTCCAGTTTGTACTTCATCCATCCCAGCATTTCACATGATGTGCTCTGTGTATATGTTAAATAAGCAGGGTGACAATATAAAGCCTTGATTTACTCCTTTCCCAACTTGGAACTAGTGTGTTGTTTCATGTCCAATTCTAACTGTGGCTTCTTGACCTGCATACAGGTTTCTCAGGAGGCAGTTAAGGCAGTCTGGTATTCTCATCTCTCTAAGAATTTTCCACAGTTTATTGTGATATACACAGTCCAAGAAGCTAGCATAGTCAGTAAAGCAGAATTATATGTTTTTATAGAATTCTCTTGCTTTTTCTTTGATCCAGTGGATCTTGGGAACTTGACCAGAGTTCCTGTGCCTTTTCTAAATCCAGCTTGAACATCTGGAGGTTCTCTGTTCATGTACTGTTGAAGCCTCGCTTGGAGAATTTCGAGCATTACTTTGCTATAGGTGAACTTTTGACTGAGTGAATTTTAGACAAAATTAAATTTTAATTTAACTGTTTAAACATACTTCTTCAAAAAGGGGCTAAATTTGCTCAAAAAGGGACTAAATTTGGTTTTTCTTTTTTTAAATGAATTTTTAAATGCCCAGTTCCATAACACAATGTTCACTTATAAAATACTCAGTGTTCTAAAAGTAGCCTGTATATAAATTGTATTACCTTCAATAATGTATATGGCTGACACAGTTTTGATCCTTCATATTAAGACTGTGAGTCACATCAGAATGCTCCCATAAATCCATCTAAAACTTATTATCAACCTTAACATCCAGGAAGACCACCCAGCAAATTTTTAACCAAGGATCATTTCTCAACTTAAAATATTTTGATAGAGCTGTACTCGGATGGTAACTGGATACTGGTATTTTTTTCAAACTTCACCAGCTGATTTTAAAATGTAAAATTAAGGTTAAGAATCTCTGATCTAAAATACTGAAACACATGTTCCAGTGTTTCTAAACTGTTGAATTCAGGAGTTCAGGATTCAAAACAAAATTGAAACCATTGTAAGCACGTCTAACTTAAAATGAGCAATGCAAGCAGTGAAGTAGTGATGCCATGCTCATTTTGGCTGTTTCTTCCTACACAACATAATCTGCATTTATTATTAAAAATAGTTGGATTAGATTCCATTTCATTGCAACCTCTGAAATAGTAAGGGACAGAAAACTAGCTTCTCGTTAAGTTCTCTCATGGCTTAGATGGTAAAGGATCCACCTATAATGCAGGAGACCCGGGTTCGATCTCTGGTTTGGGAAGATCCCCTGGAGAAGAGAAGGGCTACTCACTCTGGTATTCTTGCCTAGAGAATTCTGTGGACAGAGGAACCTGGTGGGTTTCAGCCCATGGGGTTGCAAAGGTCAAACACAACTGAGCATCTAATACTTAAGTTAATTTTACAACTGGATTTTAAAAATACTTTAGAAACACAATTTCTTTAGTTCTTCTTTAGTTGAAAATAAAGTTTAATAATCTATATTAAAAGTAAGATTCGCTAAATCACAGTGACATTTTTCTCAATATTTCTCAATAACAACATCAATATTAATAAATCCTACAATACTTTGTATATATCACTTTTTAAATGATTTGGGAGAATGGCATTGAAGCATGTATACTATCATGTAAGAAACGAAGCGCCAGTCTATGTTCGATGCAGGATGCTTGGGGCTGGTGCACAGGGATGATCCAGAGAGACGTTGTGGGGTGGGAGGTGGGAGGGGGAATCAGGATTGGGAGCTCGTGTACACCTGTTGGGGATTCATGTCGATGTATGGCAAAGCCAATAGAGTGTTGTAAAGTAAAATAAAGTAAAAAAAAAATTATTGATACATTCTTGGTTATATTAAGAAAACTAATCTTTATTTGTAGAATCAATTTCCTCAAATTTCTATTTTTATTCAGTATTACAAATGAACAGTGTTTGCTCGTGAATCACATGGCAGTATGTTTGCCAAATAGCTTCATTTTCCTTTGCTGTTTTCACAGCTTAATCGAAACAGGGCTCATTCAGCTCCTTGACACAAAATGAATGTTTGTGTTCTGCAGTCACCTTGAAGTGAGACACTCAAATGTCCTAGAATAGGACACAAAAATGTTTGCTTTCATTCATTTCAAGACAATGTGCTTGTATTACCCTCCATGTTTCCACAGAGCTGTCATCTAAAATTCCATTATGAAATAGATCCATAATTAACTACTCAGTTTGTACATTAAATACATTTTATAAAACAGCTCTCTTCTCTGAGAAGAGAATGTTACTGCCATTCTTAGCTAACAATCTCAGTTTGGAGGGTACTGATTACATAACATATTCATAAGACAAGCTGATCCATTGTCTCTATTCAAAATGCACCATATTGAATTATGAGCTATTCAGACTTATCCAAAATAATTACAATGGACTCCAATAAATTAGGAAATATTTAAAAATGGTAAAAAACTGTTTTGTGATTTCTGTAATTCAAATATTCATGTGCCAAAAATAAGTTCAAATTATTATAAATTTACCATTTAAAAATTAATTTGACAATAATTTAGCATCAATGAAATTTGTAATAATAATTAATTCATAAATATAAGTAGATTATTAAATATTATACTTTGTATATTAAATAGAATTGTATATTTCATATTAATATTTACTGAAATAGTAAATATTTACATCATTGTAAGAAAATAGTTTAATATTCAAATTAAATTGTAGAAAAACATCTTGAATAATTCAATTGCAGTGAAGCCTAAAAGGATACATGATATTCACAGAGGTCAGCATATTTGTCACTTCAACGTGAAATATGAGCCCAAAAGAGACAAATACAATTTCAACCTGGTGATTCATGAAATATGATATGCAAAGATTTAGGGTGAAGTGTCGTACTCAGTGACTAGATTTCTGCTTCCACTGGTTAATCTTGAAATATTTTGGAAGGAATCCTGAATAAGAGATTCCACCCATGAGTCTTTTTTTTTTTTTTAAAATTAATTAATTAATTTATTTTTTGATTTGACTTTACAATACTCTGTTGGGTTTGCCATACATCGACATGAATCCACCACAGGTGTACATAAGCTAGTCTTTTAATGCAGGATCCAATCATCCTGGATAGCATTCCCTGTTCTTCTCTTGCAGCTCAATCTTGAGATGAAGAGGAGGATCTGGGGCAGCTGGTTGTGAGTCTCCTCACACCATGGTTCAAGTCTAGGTGTTGTCAGGAAACTGAGAATTGGGAGCTCTTTATTTTATAAAAATACAGATCTGTACCCATGACACAAGCAAAATGTAACAGAGAGGAATTAGTAATTCAAAACATAAGTGAATAAACAGAAATGCAAGATTTACATTTTGAAGTAGATGTTATTAATTTAAAAGCCTGCACATAGTTCATTATACATAAGCTATAAGTGGATACTTGGTAACATGTGGGGTATAGAAAATTAATGAAATGCATCAATCTATAATTTATATGAGTGGGTCCTCAAATCACCTGTCCATATGCATATTTAAATGTTATCATCTGTCCATTTGGACATGACAGGATGAGCAGCCTATGGAACAAGAAGCAGAACTGAAAGCTCACTTTTCATAATCATCTAATACTAAAATCAGTGAGAATAATGCATATTAATTTAATTAGCCTCAAAATTTATGATGCTCAAATCTTCCTATTTATCATCATTTGACTATCATTTTTCAATTTTCTGTATAGGATATGGGAACATGAACACTCACCAAATATAAATCTCATGACTATATAGATTGACATGCAAACAGTTTCTTTAAAAAGAACAATTCTATGAAGACCTACAAAACCTTCTAGAACTAACACCCAAAAAAGATGTCATTTTTGTTATAGGGAACTGGAATGCAAAAGTAGGAAGTCAAGAAACAGCTGGAGTAACAGGCAAATTTGACCTTGGAGTACAGAAAGAAGCAGAGCAAAGGTTAATAGAGTTCTGCCAAGAGAACGCACTGGTCATAGCAAACACCCTCTTGCCACAACACAAGAGAAGACTCTACAGATGGACATCACCAGATGGTCGACACTGAAATCACATTGATTGCATTCTTTGCAGGCAAAGATGGAGAAGCTCTATACAGTCAACCAAAACAAGACCAGGAGCTGACTGTAGCTCAGATCATCAATGCCTTACCAAATTCAGGCCGAAATTAAAGAAGTGGACAAAACCACTAGACCACTCAAGTATGACCTAAATCAAATCCCTTATGAATATACAGTGGAAGTGAGAAATAAATTTAAGGGTCGAGATCTGATAGACAGAGTGCCTGATGAACTATGGATGGAGGTTCGTGACATTGTACAAGAGACAGGAATCAAGACCATTCGCAAAAAAACAAATGCAAAAATGCAAAATGAAGAGGCCTTACAAATAGCTGTGGAAAGAAGAGAAGCAAAAAGCAAAGGAGGAAGGGAAAGATATACCCATTTGAATGCAGAGCTCAAAAGAATAGCAAGGAGAGATAAGAAAGCCTTCCTCAGCAATCAGTGCAAAGAAATAGAGGAAAAAAACAGAATGGGAAAGACTAGAGATCTCTTCAAGAAAATTAGAGATACCAAGGAAACATTTCATGCAAAGACGGGCTCGATAAGGACAGAAATGGTAGGGATCTAACTGAAACAGAAGGTATTAAGAAGACGTGGCAAGAATGCACAGAACTGTACAAAAAAGATCTTCACGAGCCAGATAATCAAGAGGTGTGATCACTCATCTAGAGCCAGACATTCTGGAATGTGAAGTCAAGTGGGCCTTAGAAAGCATCACTACAAAGCTAGCAGAAGTGATGCAATTCCAGTTGAGCTATTTCAAATCCTGAAAGATGATGCTGTGAAAGCGCTGCACTCAGTATGCCAGCAAATTTGGACAACTCAGCAGTGGCCACAGGACTGGAAAAGGTCAGTTTTCATTCCAATACCAAAGAAAGGCAATGCCAAAGAATGCTCAAACTATCACACAGTTGCTCTCATCTCACATGCTAATAAAGTAATGCTCAAAATTCTCCAAGCCGGGCTTCAGCAACACGTGAACCGTGAACTTCCAGATGTTCAAGCTGGTTTTAGAAAAGGCAGAGGAACCAGAGAGCAAATTGCCAACATCCACTGGATCATCAAAAAAGCAAGAGAGTTCCAGAAAAATATCTATTTCTGCTTTATTGACTATGCCAAATCCTTTGACTGTGTGGATCACAATAAACTGTGGAAAATTCTGAAAGAGATGGGAATATCAGACCCCCTGACCTGCCTCTTGAGAAACCTGTATGCAGATCAGGAAACAGCAGTTAGAACTGGACATGGAACAATAGACTGGTTCCAAATAGGAAAAGGAGTACGTCAAGGCTGTATATTGTCACCCTGCTTATCTAACTTATATGCAGAGTACATCATGAGAAATGCTGGGCTGGAAGAAACACAAGCTGGAATCAAGATTGCTGGGAGAAATATCAATAACCTCAGATATGCAGGGAGAAGGACATGGCAATCCACTCCAGTACTCTTGCCTGGAGAATCCCAGGAATGGGGGAGCCTGATGGGCTACAGTCCATGGAATCACGAAGAGTCAGACATGACTGAGTGATTTTAGTTCAGTCAGATATGCAGATGTCACCACCCTTATAGCTCAAAGTAAAGAAGAACTAAAGAGCCACCTGATGAAAGTGAAAGTGGAGAGTGAAAAAGTTGGCTTAAAGCCCAACATTCAGAAAATGAAGATCATGGCATCTGGTCCTCTCCTTTCATGGGAAATAGATGGCAAACAATGGAAACAGTGGCTCACTTTATTTTTCTGGGCTACAAAATCACTGTGGATGGTGATTGCAGCCATTAAAATTAAAAGATGCTTACTCCTTGGAAGGAAAGTTATAACCAACCTAAATAGTATATTAAAAACCGAGACATTACTTTGCCATCAAAGGCCATCTAGTCAAGGCTATGGTTTTTTCAGTGGTCATGTATGGATGTGAGAGTTGGATTATAAAGAAAGCTGAGCACGGAAATATTGATGCTTTTGAACTGTGGTGTTGGAGAAGACTCTTGGGAGTTCCTTGGACTTCAAGGAGATCCAACCAGTCCATCCTAAAGGAGATCAGTCCTGGATGTTCATTGGAAGGACTGATGCTGAAGCTGAAACTCCAATACTTTGGCCACCTGATGCGCAGAGCTGACTCATTGGAAAAGACCCTGATGCTGGGAAAGATTGAGAGCAGGAGGAGAAGGGGACAAGAGAGGATGAGACAGTTGAATGGCATCACCGACTTGCTGGATGTGGGTTTGGGTGGACTCTGGGAGTTGGTTATGGACAAGAAGCCCTGGTGTGCAGGGAGGTTCATGGATAGGGAGGTTCATGGTGTTGCAAAGAGTCGGACACGACTGAGCAACTGACTTGAACTGAACTGAACTTAATCACTCATGTCTGACTCCTTTTGACCCCACGAACTGTAGCCAGCTGGGTTCCTCTATCCATGGAGTTCTCCAGACAAGAATACTTGAATGAGTTGCCAGGGGATCTTCCCAACCCAGGGATCAAACCCGGGTCTCCTGCATTGCAGGCAGATTCTTTACCAACTGAATCACCTGGGAAGTAGTTTCTTTATTTCCTGGTTATACAAAAGGAGCATCCGATTTCAAATCTACATGTTCATGGATAATTATAACAGTGCATATGAAAATATATTAAATTTTACATTTTGTCAAATGCAGAACTGTAGGAAACTTTTATGATAGGAAAATTTTATGAGAAGTTTTAGAAAGCAGTCTATATTTTGTTTTCTTTTTAAATAAGATGTGTATCATGATGGATTTAAAAACCAGTGAAACATATAACAAACAGTAAAGAATGAATAAATAAATGAGTATAGTTTAAGTTTCTTTTTTTAACCTAAATTTTCTATAGTGTATACATATTATTTTTAAGGTAATAAAAATAACATTTTTAGGTTAGTCATATCTATGTACCTACTTAAACTTAACATCTCTGGCAAAATTTTTCTAAAAATATGTAATTAATTTCACATATGCAATGTGTAAAACACAAGCACATTTGTTCAGCATTCCAAACTGCATTCTGTGGCCCAGTGCAGCAGAGATGGGTCACAGTGAACAGATTATCGGATGGTGAAAGTGGCATTGAGCTGCTGGAATCCTGATTTGTGAGCAGCCTCCTTTCTGTACTCCACTGTTTTCTATGAACTAAATCATGGAAAAGCATTGCAGTGCATTGGTTACTGTCTCTGGAATGTTATCTCCAGACTCCAACAAAAGAAACAAATTCTGTCAGAATAATTACCCTTCTGACATGAAAATCAAGAAACACTTCCTAAGTCAGAATGCATAAAGGGTTGTTACATCAACATTTATAAACAGTGAGTCAAATTATCTTGAATGTGAAGTGTATTTTTGAACTAACACTTGCTCAACAGTATCAGAAAATGGCAACAGAAGTTAGTGGCCGAAGAAAAAGTCAAGATCCCAAAGAGAAGTCTAGTTTTGGCCATAAACGTGTTTAATCTTTCAACATTAAGAATATGGCCAATTTGGCTGAAATACTAGGTAATAAAAGTTATTATATAAAAATTCCTGCCTAATATCTTTCTTAGTGTGTCCAGATAAGCCAAACAACTTTCTACATTTTCTTCATCATTTAAGAAGTCTTTTGTTTTTTAATCAATTCCTCTGCATGCAGAGAATTGCTTGTTGGTAAATTCTAATTTATTCAGAATCAAATCTAGTGTTTATAATCAGGGTGGCTTATAAAGTGCTGGTCTATCTCTAGAGTTGGCTGCAGCAGAAGAGCTAAACAAGCATGAAAGAACAGAATAGGTTTCAGAGGTGAGTCCAGCCATCCTGACCATGGCTCCTGCAGCTCCATCAGAAAGTCTGAGAAGTAATCATTTATAGTCACACATTTTCCCTATTGCCTTATTTAAATGGTAGTAACATTTTAAATGTGAATAACTGAGAAATAGATAACCTGCATGGGAAAAAATCTAAAAAAAAAAAAAGAGTGGATATATGTGTATGTGTAACTGATTCACCTTGCTCTACACCTGAAATTAATACAACATTGTAGATCAACTATACGTCAATAAAAAATAAAAATGAGAAACAATAAAGAAATATGAGAATAAAATACAATGCTGACAGAAAGAAAATATTGATAGAAAAAGTGATACAGTCTAAATAAACTCCCATCCTGTTACCAACTATGCAGTCACGTATCAATTTCATCCTTGTCATTTTCTTCAGAGCATATAATTTTGTTAACTAAATCTCACAGGTGATGATTCTTCCTCAAATTTATGTGCCACATGTGATAAGCAATTACTGTATTTTACAAATAAAAATTCCATTTGAAAAAGTGATTCATAAATAATAATGTATCTTCTAATTAGAATGTAAGTTTTAAGAGATTGTTCCCTGAAGTATCTCCAGGATTGAGATATGGCTTGCATGTGTTAGCCATTAAATAAGTATTTGGTGCATGAGTAATGGTTTCTGGTCTACTTCATCACATGATTTATAGTATGGCACAATTTTTAAATGTAGGAATACATTTCATAAAAGTAGACAGTAAAAACCAGGGAGGGACAATATCTATTGTGTACACCATCATATTCCTAAATCCTGACCGTACCTTTGTGCTCAAAGGACAAACTCAACTTTTTTTGTTGTTTGTTTAATTATTTAATTTAATTTAATTATTTATTTATTTTACTTTACAATACTCTTTTGGCTTTGCCATACATCGACATGAATCACCCACAGGTGTACACGAGTGGATAGCAATCATTATGATGGTGGCTCCTGTTTCTGAATAGGCCTCATGATAGTCACCAGAGAAATGAGTTGATTTGATGCCTCTGTTCTGAGGAGGGTGCAATTTCTCCCAATGTCTGAACATTTCCTTCCCTGTCCCGATGCACCTTCATTACACCTTCATTACACCTGCACATTCATTACATGGAGCCCCAAACACATGCCACATTCATCATTTCTTTTGCTGCTTCTCATAAAGAGGAACAGATTGGCCTTCATATTATTTTAATAAAAATCTAGGGCTGGGAGCATTTAAAGGAATGCTATTTTTCAAGGCAGTTAACTGGTGATACTGCACATGTATTTTCAGGAGCCAGAAACTATACTTCTAAAGTAATGTACTGTCTTGATACACCATAGACACTCAATAGCATTACTGAGTTGAAATAAAATTAACTTTAAATGGGTTTTTAATTAAATTATGTAGTTTTGAAATTAATTTATAGATTGATATGGTTACTGACTATTAATTCTTATGAATCAATAATTATTTGGCACTTTCAGGAACTACATGCAATAAAAATAACTTGAAAGTTACAATTTCTGTCCTTAAAAGTATATAAATCTTTTAACCACGTATTACTCTAATGATCTTTATGGTAACAGAAAGACACAATATTGCTGTCATATCAATGAGTCAGACAATGGAAATAGTGAAACATTTAAGAAAGACACTATCCAGAATGTTCATTGCTGCTGTTAAAAACTATCTATGATTGTGGTTAATTGCTTTCAGAATTTTGATCAAAATTAATCTGTCCAATTTTCTGGCTCTCTAAGTAAAATCTCTTCCTGTAATTACATAAATCAGTGTGACCTGGACTTCTAAAAAACAAAACAAAACAAAACAAAACTGGGGTTAGAAAGATAGAAGTAATTTCTGAGTTTTCAGTGACTGATGAATGTTTTGATTTCAGTTTTAGTAAAGAAAAGGTCTCACCATAGTTGTCATAGGCGTCCTCACTTACTCCATGACCGAAGTCATAGTACTCAGGAACACTGCAATAGATTTAGACAGTAATCAATGTTACTGTATTTGGGAGGAATTAACCCCAAAACTTACATGGAACTTGAAATCAAAATGTGTACTAAGGTAATATCCCAAGAGTCTCTAGGCATAAAACACATATTTGAACATAAATAACAATAGAATAATATTTACTGAATAATACAATTCTAACAAGAATATTCAGTAAGAACAATACAGGTTATTGACAAAGAGTGCTATAATTTTCTCATCCCACATTAGTGCTTTTTAAAAAATCTCTATCTCCACTTATATAAATCAAATGTCCTCTAGAACACAAATATGAGACTCAAGAGAAGAATTATGAAAGGCATATTTCCAAGAAAAAGTGCTGCAGAAGATGACAATCTGGTCAATTGTGTGTAACATTTAATGCAGTTAGCTTAAAAAATATACATAAATTTCACCTTCACTTTCATACACTGAAATTATACTCCTCTCCAACTTTTTCACAGCATAGGTCCATAGGTTTCTCACATATATAAGCTATCTCATCTCACTTAATATCTTGCTAGATGCTTAGTCTAATCTAACCCAGATATAATTTTTAAAAATGCTATACAAAAGTGGAAATTAAACTAACTTACTACTTGGATAACTAGTGTGTATTTGTTACTTAAGACTCCACAGTATTTTTGGTACACTATATTTTTTCACTCCAGCTCCTTCATCTAAAGATTTCTGCCTGAATAAATTTTGTGCTTATGTACACATATAAATTTTATGTATAAATTTATAAATTATATCACAATTATGAATTTTTTCAAGTATACAGAAGGGTGACAAGAAAAGGGCTTAATATGAAATAACAAATTGTATAAGGGTTGAGGGTGTGTGATAAATTGCCAAAGGGATAGGTTGGAAGGAAGACAGGAAGACCTAAAATTATTTGGTTGTCTTTATCCCTCAAGACAATCCCATAGGCCTAATTTTATAAAACACTTGAGAATTCATCAATAGTAAGGAATGAAAAGGGAAAAAGGAAAGTTTGTATATTAGAAGTGAAAACAAAAATAGATGGAAGTTCTGCCAATTTTATATTTCTGGGAAGCATTTGATATGGCATAATTCATTTTAGTGTAATGCAGCTGGAAAAGAGAAAGATAACTTCATCTGCATTGCAGAGATAATTATACACAGACTCTCTAAGGGGGGAAAAAAAAACTTTCAGTAATAAGTTTTCTCTGCATCCTTCTAAGGCTTGAGATTGTAGAAATCTAAGGCTGGTGGCTGGATGTTTATCTTCTTAGAAATGAGGCAACCCAATTGAAAACCCACATATATGTATAGCAAAGTCCTGAGAGTTGTTACACTGATTTCCAGGATTATCAAGAAGCGACAGTCATGTCTATCTAGTGGTGGTATTTTGTTTTTGAATGGATTTGTTTAATTTTAATTGACCAAGCTAAGAATGGAAAAGAAAAATGAGTAAGAGAGACCATGACAAGAAGCTGAGTTATTGTCTAACATAAAAGACATATTTACACAAAGAGGGAATTTTAACTTTCAGAACATTTGTTCCATCCCTCTGTCCACGGGATTCTCCTGGCAAGAAGAGTGGAAAGGGTTACCATGCCTTATTTCAGGGGATCTTTCCAACCCAGTGATCAAACCCGTGTCTCTTATGTATTCTGAACTGGCAGACGGATTCTTTACCATTAGCACTAGCTGGAAGTTGAAAATAATGGATAATGCAAAATAATGGGAGAATAATAGATAACAATCATAATGGACTCTTACAGAGTTCATTCTTTTGCTTATCCACATATTACTTCTCATTGCTTCCATAAGAAAGTATTTTACATGAACAAATGACCACACAGTGAATGAAATACACTCCCAACCAATCTAGAAGGAAGATGAGCCCTTGTGTCTGTGTCAGGAAACACGGGATACGCACAGAAGTAAGGGTGTTAACTTTGAGGTCATTTCCAAATGAAGAGCAAGCTCCTCATCTTGGAATTGTGCACAGTCACCTCCTCAGAGGGTAGAATGCATTAAAATAGATGATCTAGTATTTACCATGGAAATAAAGTTAATACCTAGGAAGTCTTGCACTGAAGCATACAAGGAACTTGTTTAAATGATCATATAGAAGCAGACTTACTCTAAATCACTGCCTACCTCAGGGAGTGTTATGACACGCACACACACAAATCTCAAATATGGACTATTAGTTCACTGAAAGAGCAGAAAGTGTACAAAAAAAGTACTGTTTGATAGAAAGCTGATGGCCCATGTTATACTATCACCAGTAAAATGTGAATGGCAGGCTATAAGCATATGTATTTCAGCATTATGAGGAAAAACTAGAGAAAGCCCAACTATTGGTAATCCTTGCTGCTTTCAAAAAATGTTTAAAGAAGTTATAAGCTCAGACAATAATGTGCCATTTTTTCCAGAAAAATCAAAAGTGAATAGAGATTTGTTAAGAGCGGTGGCAGTGCGGGCGCAGGAGGGCCGAGAGGAGCTACTCCACGTTCAAGGTCAGGAGGGGTGGCCGTAGGGAGATATCCCTCGTCCAAGGTAAGGAGCAGCCGTGAAGCGATACCCCATGTCCAAGGTAAGAAAAACCCAAGTAAGACGATAGGTGTCGTGAGAAGGCATCAGAGGGCAGACACAGTGAAACCATAATCACAGAAAACTAGCCAATCATATCACATGGACAACAGCTTTGTCTAACTCAATGAAACTAAGCCATGTCGTGTGGGGCCACCCAAGATGGGTGGACAATGGTGCAGAGGTCTGACAGAATGTGGTCCACTGGAGAAGAGAATGACAAACCACTTCAGTATTCCTTACTTGAGAACCCCATGAACAGTATGAAAAGGCAAAATGATAGGATACTGAAGGAGGAACTCCCCGGGTCAGTAGGTGTCCAATATGCTACTGGAAATCAGTGGAGAAATAACTCCACAAAGAATGAAGGGATGGAGCCAAAGCAAAAATGATACCCAGTTGTGGATTTGACTTGTAATAGAATCAAGGTCAGATGCCGTTAAGAGCAATATTGCATAGGAACCTGTGATTGCAGGTTCATGAATCAAGGCAAATTGGAAGTGGTCAAACAGGAGATGGCAAGAGTGAACGTCGACATTCTAGTAATCAGTGAACTAAAATGGACTGGAATGGGTGAATTTAACTCAGATGACCATTATATCTACTACTATGGGCAGTAATCCCTCAGAAGAAATGTAGTAGCCATCATGGTCAGCAAAAGAGTCCAAAATGCAGTACTTGGATGCAATCTCAAAAAAGACAGAATGATCTCTGTTCCTTTCCAAGGAAAACCATTCAATATCACGGTAATTCAAACCTATGCCCCAACCAGTAATGCTGAAGAAGCTGAAGTTGAATGGGTCTATGAAGACCTATGAGACCTTTTAGAACTAACACTCCAAAAAGATGTCCTTTTCATTATAGGGGACTGGAATGCAAAAGTAGGAAGTCAAGAAACACCTGAGTAACAGGCAAATTTGGCCTTGGAGTATGGAATGAAGCAGGGCAAAGGCTAATAGAGTTTTGCCAAGGGAACACACCGATCATAGTAAACACCTTCTTCCAACAACACAAGAGAAGACTCTACACATGGACATCACCAGATGGTCAACACCGAAATCAGATTGATTAAATTCTTTGCAGCCAAAAATGGAGAAGCTCTATACAGTCAGCAAAAATAAGACCAGGAGCTGACTGTGGCTCAGATCATGAACTCCTTATTTCCAAATGCAGACTTAAATTGAAGAAAGTAGGGAAAACCACTAGACCATTCAGGTATGACCTAAATCAAATCCCTTATAGTTATACAGTAGAAGTGAGAAATTGATTTAAGGGACTAGATCTGATAGACAGAGTGCCTGATGAACTATGGATGTAGGTTTGTGACACTGTATAGGACACAGGAATCAAGACCATCCCCATGGAAAAGAAATGCAGAAAAGCAAAATGGCTGTTGGGGGAGGCCTTACGAATAGCTGTGAAAAGGAGAGAATAAAAAGCAAAGGATAAAAGGAAATATATACCCGTTTGAATATAGAGTTTGAAAGAGTAGCAAGGAGAGATAAGAAAGCCTTCCTCAACAATTAATGCAAAGAAATAGAGGAAAAGAACAGAATGGGAAAGACTAGAGATCTCTTCAAGAAAATTAGAGATACCAAGGGAACATTTCATGCAAAGATGGGCTCTATAAAGCACAGAAATGGTATGGACCTAACAGAAGCAGAAGACATTAATAAGAGGTGGCAAGAATACACAGAACTGTCCAAAAAAAGAGCTTCACGACCCAGAAAAATCACGATGAGTTATCACTAACTTAGAGCCAGACATCTTGGAATGTTAAGTCAAGTGGGCCTTAGAAAGCATCACTATGAACAAAGCTAGTGGAGGTGATGGAATTCCAGTAGAGCTATTTTAAATCCTGAAAGATGGTGCTGTGAAAGTGCTGCACTCAACATGCCAACAAATTTGGAAAACTCAGCAGTGGCCACAGGATTGGAAAAGGTCAGTTTTCATTCCAATCCCAAAGAAAGACAATGCCAAAGAATGCTCAAACTATCGCACAATTGCCCTCATCTCACACACTAGTAAAGTAATGCTCAAAATTCTCCAAGCCAGGCTTCAGCAATATGTGAACTGTGAACTTCCTGATGTTCAAGCTGGTTTTACAAAAGCTAGTGGAACAAGAGATCAAATTGACAACATCTGCTGGATCATCAAAAAAGCAAAAGAGTTCCAGAAAAAACTTCTATTTCTGCTTTATTGACTATGTGCATAAGACTTTGACTGCGTGGATCACAATAAACTGGAAAATTTGAGAGATGGTAATACCAGACCACCTGACCTGACTCCTGAGAAACCTATATGCAGGTTAAGAAGCAACAGTTAGAACTGGACATGGAGCAACAGAACGGTTCTGAATAGGAAAAGGAATACATCAAAGTGTATATTGTCACCCTTCTTATTTAACTTATATGCAAAATACATCATGAGAAACGCTGGGCTGGAGGAAGCACAAGCTGGAATCAAGATTGCTGGGAGAAATATTAATAACCTCAGATATGGAGATGACACCACCCTTCTGGCAGAAAGTGAAGAGGACCTAAAAATCTTCTTGATGAAAGTGAAGGAGAATGAAAAAGGTGGCTTAAAGTTCAATATTCAGAAAACTAAGATCATGGCATCCGTTCCCATAATTTCATGGGAAATAGATGGGGAAACAGTGAAAACAGTGTCAGACTTAATTTTTTGGGCTCCAAAATCACAGCATACGGTGATTGCAGCCATGAAATTAAAAAGACTCTTACTCCTTGGAAGGAAAGTTATGACCAACCTAGATAACATATTAAAAAGCAGAAATATTATTTTGCCAACAAAGGTTCATCTAATCAAGGCTATGGTTTTTCCAGTGGTCATGTATGGATGTGAGAGTTGAACTGTGAAGAAAGCTGAGCACTGNCGATGGACATGAGTCTGAGTGAATTCCGGGAGTTGGTGATGGATAGGGAGGCCTGGCATGCTGCGATTCATGGGGTCGCAAAGAGTCGGACATGACTCAGTGACTGAACTGAATTAAGTGAGTAAAGTTATGTGTACAAATTCTTCATGATTTTCATAAAATTAAATTTATTGTCCTCTACTTGTTTTCAACCTTCATGTAACTGGCTGAAAACATCATTTATTGGAGCCACTTTGGAAGATATGTTAACAGTGGTGAATGGAATCTTAGTATTTTCCAAAATTTATTTGTTGAAATATCAATCCCTATTGTGGTGGTATTAGGAGGTGAGACTTTTGGGTATTAAATTAGATTATGAGGGTGGAGCCCTATTAATGAGATTAGTGCCTTTAAAAAGGTGAAGCCCCAGAGAGCTCTCTTGTTCTCTTTCCGCCATGTGAAGATACAAGGATACAGCAGTCTGCAACCCAGAAGAAGGCTTCATCAGAACCCAACCATGCTGACATTATGATCTAGGATTTACTGCCTCCAGAACTGTAAAAAAATAAATTTCTATTGTTTATATGACCCCCAATCTATGGTATCATGTAGAGCAGCCTGAATTAAGACAGCTGGCATCCCACTTGCCTGGAACCCTGAGTGGTGTCATGAAGCAAAGCCCACCTATTGCTATGCTTTAGTATGTGTGAGGGAGATAAATGTTTCTTTTGTATGGGCAACTGAATTGTGGATCTTCTTATAATAGAAGCTTAGCCTATATCCCAAATAACAGAATTGGCAATTAAAGAAACAACTTGAATATGAACAGGTATTCAGAAAATATTTATTGATGAATAAATGATTAAATAAAAGAATTCAAAATAATAAAACATTTGGCAAAAATATCTTTAGAAAACTTTGCATATGCTTTAGAAATGCTGTCTACTTATATCAGTAGCAAAGGAAACAGTAAAGAAGAAAAAGAAAAAAAGGAACCATAGTTACAATAGCCAGGACATGGAAACAACCTAAATGTCCATAAACAGATGAGTGGATAAAAAAAGATGTGGTACATATACACAGTGAAATAATACTCAGAGGCGGTCCTAAGATGGCAGAGGAATAGGATGGGGAGACCACTTTCTCCCCCCGCAAATTGATCAAAAGAACACTTAAACGCTGAGTAAATTCCACAAAACAACTTCTGAATGCCAGCAAAGAACATCAGGCACCCAGAAAAGC
Organism: Neotragus pygmaeus; assembly: GCA_006410875.1. Classification (NCBI taxonomy): domain Eukaryota; kingdom Metazoa; phylum Chordata; class Mammalia; order Artiodactyla; family Bovidae; genus Neotragus; species Neotragus pygmaeus. Next base: position 20,564 of record SJYV01049553.1, read on the forward strand.
AGCTCATTGTCTTCAAAAAGAGGTAGGAAAAATATAAAAGACAAAAAAGAGACAAAAGAGAGGGAGGGAGCTCCATCCTGGGAAGGGAGTCTTAAAAAGAGAGAAGTTTCCAAATATCAGGAAACACTCTCACTGCCCAGTCTGTGGCAAAACTTGGAAGCACAGAGGGCAACATAACAGGGAGGAAAAATAAATAAATAATTAACCCCCACAGATTACAAGCCCAACGTAACTCCCCCAGTGGAGAAGCAGCACAGACGCCTGCATCCACCACTAGCAAGTGGGGGCTGGGCAGGGAGGCACGGGCTGCATTGCTTTTTAAGAATTGGCCCAAATGCCCCAAGGGTAACCAGAGTGAACTAACTTGGGCTAGAAAACCACACTATGGGATAGCTACCACGTGAAAAGCTCTAATATAAGACACCACCAGGATCAGGCACAGAACAAAGGACAGAACAGAATTAGCCGGCTGCAGACCATCCCCCTCTGGTGACAAGTAGCGGAAGCCAGAAGGGCCAAAAGGGGGCAATCACAGCCCCAGAGAGACATTATCTACCAATCTGCCAGCAGGCTTCTTTGCTAACTAAGACTTCATGGGGTTCTGGACAGTCATCATCTGCCTGATCTACACCCAGAAAGGTGTACCAGTTGTACACCCAAAAACTGAGCAGCAGGGACGGCAGAGGCGATAAGTAGCAGCGACCATGCTCGCCAAACACCTGAACTACTCGGACCTAGGAAGGGCACCAAATGCAGTCCCAACTGACTGCACCTCTGAGGACTACCTGAGTGCCTGAGCCTGAACGGCTTAGACTTGGGAGGTCCATGCAGCTCAGGGCCAGCCTCAGATTGTTCCCGGCATAGCATCCTAGAGCCTGAGCTGTGTGCGCCATGAGTGGAGGCAGGCCCAGTGTGGCTGAGACACTGCGAGCACAAACCAGTGTTATTTGTTTGCAACGTACCTCCCTCCCACAGCATGACTGAACAAGTGAGCCTAAGAAAAGTGTCTACCACCGTCCCCCTTGTGTCAGAGTGGAAATCAGACACTGAAGAGAACAGCAAACAGAAGAAGATAAAACAGAGGGAACCGCCATGGAAGTGACAGGTGCAATAGATTAAAACCCTGTCATTAGTACCGACTACATAGGAAGGGGCCTATAGA
>SJYV01049555.1:12775-28265 GCA_006410875.1 Neotragus pygmaeus
TAATAACTCTGGATTAACAGCAGGTGGTTCAAATCACTGTCAGACTTAATCTTCAGCTGGGTATCTTGCTGCAGTTACTTGTGTTCAGTTGTGTCCAACTCTTTGCGACCCCGTGGACAGCAGCCCACCAGGCTCCTCTGTCCATGGAATTTTCCAGGCAAAATACTGGAGTAGGTTGCCATCTCCTACTCCAGGGGATCTTCCCAACCAAGGGATGAAACCCGCATCTCTTATGCCTCCTGCATTGGCAGGTGAGTTTTTTACGACTAGCGCCACCTGGGAAAGTTTGGGTGTGTGCTTTTGAGCAAATTGGCCATTAGAGTTACTGGAAAGGTACCTAAGGAGGCCCACGTTCCAAACAAGGCATAGCAGCAAACACTGCGGACACGACCCCTGAAGGCCCATCTCAGCATCGTTTCAATGCGGCGACCGTGGGTCTGGAGGTGGCATGCTAGTGACATCAGGAGAGCTTCCCCACTCCTCCCGGGTATTCTGAGAAAGCTTCGTTCTACGGTTATCTCAGCCGTAACTAGAGTGATCACACAGCTCATTTGCTCAGGACATCCCAGTTTACTCCTGTTATCCCAACATAATCATTAATAGTTTCCCCAAAAGAATAGTTCCCCCTAGCCCTGGCAAGGGATGATTAATTACACAGGTCCCCAAACATAATACAATCTATGATACACACTCCAAACGCTGCTATGACAACAAACTCCAATCCTGCCCAGCACTAGAAATGGGGCAGTCTGCAAAGTTACAGACACGTGCTGGAATTTATCATCCTCTCTCCCCGTGCAAAGTTCTTTAAAGAAACTGGCTAAACAGGCTACCCTGTCTGATTCATGGGCATGACCTATCGGCATATCGCCTATCAAAGCATAACTTTCCTCTACTCACACCCATCAGATTTACTAAACATTCCTGGGATGAGCTGAGCTCTATTGGATTCTGCACAAAACCTGACTCTGTTCTGGATTTCTTAAAAATAAAAAAATGTATCGTGCTCACCTTGGTGTCTCCCAGTGCCTTTAGCATGCAGCCTTATTTGTAAGAGCCACTCCATAAACATTTGTTGACATTCTGGAACATCCAGTCAAAACACCTGGATGGTTGGCCAAATTCTCTGCTTTCTTTCCAGCTATTTATCATCATGTAGATCCAGAGAAATCCAGAAAACAGGCAAATGCCAGGCCTGAGCACATCCATGGGGAGAAGGGCCCAGGTGCACGTGGATGGAAACAACATGTACACTTAAACCTTTGCTTCCCTCCTAGTAGCTTCTCAATCCATCTTCATGTTCTTTTCTAAGGCAGCTCATTGGCCACGTTCTACAAACCAGATATTCTAGAGGTAGGAGCCAGGTCTTGCCCAACAAACCCATCAACAAAACCGTCGTTTCCACCTGGATATCCTGGACAAATAAAGTCGAGCGTCAAGAAATAATCTTGCTAAAGAAATAGCAGTACTTGCTGCTCCCTTGGACAGCATCTCTGGAGGTCTTTGGCAGATTAAGGAGGAGGTAATGAGAGATTTTAAAGGCATGTTTTGCTCATTTTGACGTTGGAAAAGAGTTGACGTTTATCCACGAGTTATGAAGACGGACTGCAGTATCTGAGTCCACCCTTACAAACTGTGCTGAAGCATTTTGCCCTCAGTTTTCACATTCCCAAATTTTAATTTGTGATTTCTGAAATCATATCTTTAACATGCTTGTGATTACTTTTTTCAGATCACTCAAGCAGACTAAATAAATGCAGTGACTGTGCCTAATGGTTTTTATGAACCTACCACATTGGGAGGGAATCAAAACCATCATGTAATTTGGCATCATCTGGTAAGAAAAAGAGTTTCTACGACATCCGTCCATCTTTGAAAAACAACAAAAAAGCAAAGTACATTTCAAGCGGAAAGAAAGGATATAAAGCACCAGACTCCACATTCACACAGCGTGTTCTTCCGGGAGGTGTGAGCCGGGGTGCTTTCTCCTTTCATCAGCCAACATAAAAGTGGCTTCAGCAAAGATGTAGGGAGCAAAGAAAGACTTTCATTTACAAAAGCAAGTCTAACGGCAGTGTTTGTTAGAAACTTCTCTTCATGCCGCACCTGGCATTATTTTTAACTATCTCTGGAACAGAACTGGCTGTGCCAGCTCTGACAAGGAAAGAGTGTATTTCTGCCTCCAACGCATAAACCTTTGTCATGCACCTTTGAACCCCAAGCTCACATCAGCAAAGTCATCCTGACTGAAGGACCCTGGAGGAGAGCAGGTGGGGTGGTGTGCCTGGTGGAGGCTGGTCTGCCTCCCGGCTTCTCCAGGTAGGAGACTGCCGCCAGGATCTCTGGGCTGAGCCCTCCACAGTCTGTGCCAGCTCCCAACCGCCTTTGACAAAACTCAATGTTTTGTCTCCGTGCTTGGACTTTGAACTAGCCTTGCAAACACAAAATGGGTAAAACTGAATTGGGGAAATTTTTTCATTCTCCCCTGGTCACGATTTTTTTATTGTAATATCTCTAACTTAATCCAAAAGCATTATCCTTGCTATTTTTTAATCAAAATAAAGTATTAATTAGGTGTGTAGTTATGTCCTGCTCTGCTAAAAAGAACAAATCCAATTGATGAGTTAGCCTTACTCAAGCTGAGAGGGAAGCACACAGGGACAGTGTTTCTTTGAATACATCACTTCATCTTTTCCTCCATCAAACTCTGCCATTGATACAAAATGAATCTCAGCTCAGATAATCTCGAACTTCCATTCTGACTGTAACGCAGGTCCACGGTGCTCCAGGAGGAGCCTAACACTACTATCTTGTGCATTTTAGTTGGATGTGAGCATTTTATTTCAACACATTTGAATGCCGATCATTAAGGAAGAGAAAGCTTGGGGCAAAGAAACCTGCAGTCCCTGGCCATCAGGTGATTTGCAAATCCAGCATCATCTTCTGCGTTGATCATACAGATGCAGACAGAGAGCTAACTAGCTACTCGAACTAAGCCTAACAAAGGCATCCTGTGGCAAGCGATGTGCCTGATTTGCTCTTAAAGGACATGCTGCAGTTAATCCATACGACAGCTTCTTGGAAGTCAACACAGGGGCTGGAATTAACCTTGAGTCAACTTTAAATTTGTTGTTGTTGTTTAGTCACTAAGTTGCCTCCAACTCTTTGTGACCGAGTGGACTGCAGCACCCCAGGCTCCTCTGTCCTCCATTATCTCCCGAGTTTGCTCAGACTCATGATCACTGAGTCAGTGACGTCCATGTCATCCTCTGCCGACCCCTTCTCCTTTTGCCTTCAACCTTTCCCAGCTTTTCAATCTTTTCCCAACCTTAAATTACAAAATAAAATAAAATATATGTTTTGCAACAAATGAAATCTAAAGTAAGAATCGTTTCTGGTTACATACGCCATTACCCCTAAACAGTCCAGAATTTAGCCAGAACTCTGGAGACTCCAAACATTAAAACCACCGCTTTTTCCTTGTGATTTTTAAAATTTGAAAAAAAAATCCAATGTTATCTCCCATACCTACAAGCCTGTAACTTGGGATGTTCAAATGACAAGTTTGCTCCCTCTGCCTAAGAGCCCTGCCCACGCTCGGTCTCAGGGATGACCACAGGCTGCCTGGCCTTCTGACTGCAGCAGCTCCCACCAGCTCAGCCCGAAGCAAACCCTGACTTTGCCATGCGCCCCTGAACTGCCGCAGTGCCTGGAAAACCTTGCTGCAGAGAGCAGTGAAGGAATCAGTGGCCAGTTCCATAAATCCTTGCCTGCCCTCCAAGGGCCGGCTTGCAAGAGAAGCGCCCACGTCCACCCCAGGGCTGCGCCTCCACTGGCCCTCTCTGCCCGCAGCAGTCACTCCCTCCGCGTGGAGCTGAGGCGTTTCCTGGGCAGGAAGACCCCGCCTGAACTTGACCAAGCCTGCCAGTGTCACTGGAGGCGGGAGCTGCACTCCGAGCTTCCCTGCTGCGCACGCTCAGTTGAAGCGGGGAGGGGGTGGGACAGGAAAGATTCACACAGATGTAGAGTGAACATTTATGTCCTGCAGGGGTACCCTTGAAACTTGTTAAAAACTGTCAGTCAAGACATCTGGTCAGCTGTCCTCACCCATATTGGGGTTTTGAGGCTATTGCTACGCCCCAATATGCTTTGAACCTTGCCAATCTGCTTTCTCCGCAGAAGCGGCCGCGCGACCCGGTTGGGTTCTCAGCCCGGCCCCAGCCCTGGTGTTCATCGCCTCACGTCCCGAGCAAAACCAAAAAGCACACACCAGCGCGTGCGTCTGGCTGATGGAGCGGGTCGGACAAACCTTGTACAGTCAGGGACGGGGGCCGACTGGCTTCGGCCGGGTCCATCTTGCCGCCTGCAAAACGGTCAGCCGTCGCCAGGGCCAGGTGGCAGATGGGCAGTTAGCCTCCGATTTCCAGGCCGGCGCCAAACCCTTTAGAAGCTTTGGCAGCCGAGCGCCATCAGGCAGCAGCTTTGATGTCCTGCAGATGGCCGTGCGGCCGCTGCGCCTCTGCGTCCCGACCGGCCCAGGGCTTACTTTCAGGCAGCGTTCACTCTGGCCCGGCCGGCGGTCAGCCAGGGACGCGGGGCTCTGGGCGGCGGGGCACTGGACGCCAGCCGAGATGTGCCAGCAGCTTCCACTTCCACGTGGACAGTAGCTAAAAAATGCTATTTAAAAAAAAAGATTGACAAACACACACCTCTGCACTGATTCTTCCCACTCTACATTTTCTGACATCCGCATGCGTCTTCACCTCTCCCCAGGTCACTATCCAACCCCAAGCCAGGCCTCTGCCTTCCTCCCTGGTACCCGAGAGCCTTCTCAGACATTTAGCAAAGCCTTCCACCTGTATCCACTTCCATGTAGATGGCACAGGCAACTAGAGGAAACCAGAGGTTCCTTAAAACAGAGCACAACCATACAAACTTCTTTACAAAACGAAAACAGGCTCACAGAGGCAGAACAGGAGCTTCTGTTACCAAAGCGGAAAGCAGGGGGGTAGGCGGAGGGACGAGCTAGGAGTCCGGCCGGCAGACACACACTGCTGCCTGTGAAATGAACGAGGGCCTCCTGCACGGCACAGGGAGCTGGAGTCAACATCTTGTAATAAACTGTCACGGAAAAGAATCTGAAAACAGGTGTGTGCTTGTGTAGCGGAATCACTTTGCTGCACATGTGAAACTAACAGCGTTGTAAATCACCTGTACTCCAACCCAAAAGTCAGAATGCTGTAAACACCTATACTCCAACCCAAAAGTCAGAATGCTGCAAATCACCTGTACTCCAACCCAAAAGTCAGAATGAAAGGAGAGAAGAAATGCAGGGAGAGAGCGAGAAAAAACTAAAGCAGGGGCCGCTCTCTCCTTCCTCCAGATTTCCTGATACACTGTGAATATTTTCTCCTTCCCGGGGCACAGGTCGAGCCTGCAGACAATCTCAGACCATCTCTTCCCCTGGCCGCGCCACCCAAAGAGGCAGCAACTGGATAACCTCAGCATAATCAGGATTGCAAATCAGGAGGTTTTTAATTTGGTGTCCACGTGAAGACCCTCTCCAAGCTCCGCTTCATCTGGGTCTGACTTGCCCCAAGCCCCAGAGCAGAACAAAGCGTCATCTTCATGGTGGTCAGACTCATCTCACGCCTGGAATAGCCCAGAGTAATCTGTCAGAAAGCTGAGCCTGGAGGTCTTCTAAGCAGAGCCCTCACGCGTTTGGTAGGAGCAGTTAGGAATTCTGACTGGCACTATTAGAAGTCATGTCACTGCACCAGAGAAGCAAGTGCGGGCTTCTCCCGCCTCCCAGATCACCCTGGAAATTTCCAGTTCCCTCCACACCCTCTTGACAAGCACGGCCGGCAGGGAGAGGTTTAGAGCAAGTGGCTGGCAAAAATGAAAAGCAAACTCAGTGAAAATAAATTCAATCATGTGTGATTTCCAGCCTCTCAAAAGTAATAGAAATATTTGGTAAAAATATATAGATATAAATTGCCAATTAATGCAAACTGGTTAAAGCCAGTAAATGGAAAAAAATAAAAAGTTAATTAGAGCTTTTTGAAGCTTTGTTATATATACATCATTTGCAGGTGCTACAAAAGTGAAAAATAACCATTATAATTACTAGTATTCAAAGATTCATATTTTTCCCGTGTAATTTATTTAGGATTATCAGTTTCCTTGTAGTTATACAAAAGGCCTGTCAAGGTGTTTCCCACGTGTTTGGCTCGTCTGTGTTCCAAAAACAAGCCAAAATGCTGTTGTATTTCACCCAGTACAGGGAAGCTACTCCGAGGAGGGGAAAAANGTGTGAGAAGGCAGCTTACCAACCAGCCGTACTGAACACTTACTCTTCATACTAACTCAGGTCTCACCAAGCTGGGTGAAGGTGTACCATTAACATCTTTATTTTCCAACATGTGAACAGGAGAAGGGTTAGGTTTAGAACCTGTGATTTGTGAGTGGAACCAGAAAAAATGGCGTCAGGTGACAAGGAGGCAGTTTTCAGCTCAGATAAAACCCAGGACTCGTTTTCCTGTGAGTTNACATCTTTATTTTCCAACATGTGAACAGGAGAAGGGTTAGGTTTAGAACCTGTGATTTGTGAGTGGAACCAGAAAAAATGGCGTCAGGTGACAAGGAGGCAGTTTTCAGCTCAGATAAAACCCAGGACTCGTTTTCCTGTGAGTTTTCCCCAGTGGGACAGACTGTGCTGCAGGTGGCGAGTTCCCCATCTCTGGATATATACAAGCAGAAACCGCGCAGTCATTTGTCTGGAGTGCCACAGAGGAAGTGCCCTCACTATGAAGTTTCCTTCTAGCTCTGAGATCCTAGAATTTTCCTAAGGAGACCATCAGATATCTTTGTGCACAAAGACGTTTATCACAATACTGTTTATAATACCAAAAGAGCAGAAGCAACCTATGTGTCATTTAATCAGAGATTTATTAAGTAACTGTATTTGGGAGCATTAGTGTCTGTAAGTGAGACTAGCTCCAGCCTGTAGTCTGTTCTTGTGTAGTCCTTGAGCTAAAAATGTTTTTTTTTTTTACACTTTTAAAAGCTTGCAAGGAACAAAAACAGGAATCCCCTGGTAGTCAAGCTGTGAGGACTCCACACTTTTACTGTTAAGGGTTGGAATTCAATCCTTGTTCAGGAAACTAAGACCTCCACAAGCCCCGAGGCCAAAAAAACCAAAAAGAAACACACAAACACACACACATTAAACAAAAAGCAGAAGAATATGCATCAGAGACCTCAAGGGGCCTACCGAGCCTAAAATAATTACTTTTTGGCTCTTTACAGAAAAAGTCTGTTGACCTCTGGATTAGAATAACAATCAGTCACCCAAAATTATATTAATTTGTGTCTGTGGATATGGAAACATGATTACAGCATATTTTTGAGAAGAAAGAAACAGGTTATATAATAGTATTAGAGCCAGATCCCATTTATTTAAAACAGGGCCTGTATATTTGCCTGTTATCTGTCAATGATAGTCTGTCCTACTGATGGTTTTTAAATTTTCTTTTGAAATGATTCTGTCTTATTTGGACCTTTTATAGTGAGCAGCTGTTATTTCTGAGATCTGACAAAGCACTGGGGAAGAAAATTAACTCTCAATCCTCCCCACAGTCCATGCTGTTTGGGACCCAGTGAGTTTTGATCTAGGCTGAAGCATTTTGTTTGATTTGGTTCCTAAGGTGCCATAAAGTCGATCAGCCTGATTGGTGCCCTTACTTTGTTGCTGTTGTTGTTTCCAGGTCTCTTGCCCCGGGAGCTCTTATGCAGGAGAGGTAAAAAATAAATACCCCTCAGCTCAGTTAAAAACAAATTAGCTCCTTTAGGTAAATGATCTGACAAGATTTCCCTTTGCCGAGGCATAGCTGAGTCACTGCAGATTCAGGGCCCGCAGGGTCAGGCCCAGATGTCCTTCAGGGAACCTGGGTTGGCCTGGGTGGAGGACAGAAGGGACGAAGGGAGCACCGTGGTCTATCTCTGAGCTCTTGCGTCTGTGGTTGGTGACTTCCACGGATCAGGGTGCCTGACCCTCCGTCCTCCCGAGAATCCCCCAGTAAATGCTGTGTTTATGACATGGTTCCTGCCTAAAGGCTGCACTGTCTAGTGTGGCGGACAGAGCAGTGACATTCATTCATTCAACAGATGTGCTTTGAGCACCTGCTTGGAGCTGGGAAGACCGAGACAATGCCATGCCTTTGGGACTTAATNCAACATCTTGTAATAAACTGTCACGGAAAAGAATCTGAAAACAGGTGTGTGCTTGTGTAGCGGAATCACTTTGCTGCACATGTGAAACTAACAGCGTTGTAAATCACCTGTACTCCAACCCAAAAGTCAGAATGCTGTAAACACCTATACTCCAACCCAAAAGTCAGAATGCTGCAAATCACCTGTACTCCAACCCAAAAGTCAGAATGAAAGGAGAGAAGAAATGCAGGGAGAGAGCGAGAAAAAACTAAAGCAGGGGCCGCTCTCTCCTTCCTCCAGATTTCCTGATACACTGTGAATATTTTCTCCTTCCCGGGGCACAGGTCGAGCCTGCAGACAATCTCAGACCATCTCTTCCCCTGGCCGCGCCACCCAAAGAGGCAGCAACTGGATAACCTCAGCATAATCAGGATTGCAAATCAGGAGGTTTTTAATTTGGTGTCCACGTGAAGACCCTCTCCAAGCTCCGCTTCATCTGGGTCTGACTTGCCCCAAGCCCCAGAGCAGAACAAAGCGTCATCTTCATGGTGGTCAGACTCATCTCACGCCTGGAATAGCCCAGAGTAATCTGTCAGAAAGCTGAGCCTGGAGGTCTTCTAAGCAGAGCCCTCACGCGTTTGGTAGGAGCAGTTAGGAATTCTGACTGGCACTATTAGAAGTCATGTCACTGCACCAGAGAAGCAAGTGCGGGCTTCTCCCGCCTCCCAGATCACCCTGGAAATTTCCAGTTCCCTCCACACCCTCTTGACAAGCACGGCCGGCAGGGAGAGGTTTAGAGCAAGTGGCTGGCAAAAATGAAAAGCAAACTCAGTGAAAATAAATTCAATCATGTGTGATTTCCAGCCTCTCAAAAGTAATAGAAATATTTGGTAAAAATATATAGATATAAATTGCCAATTAATGCAAACTGGTTAAAGCCAGTAAATGGAAAAAAATAAAAAGTTAATTAGAGCTTTTTGAAGCTTTGTTATATATACATCATTTGCAGGTGCTACAAAAGTGAAAAATAACCATTATAATTACTAGTATTCAAAGATTCATATTTTTCCCGTGTAATTTATTTAGGATTATCAGTTTCCTTGTAGTTATACAAAAGGCCTGTCAAGGTGTTTCCCACGTGTTTGGCTCGTCTGTGTTCCAAAAACAAGCCAAAATGCTGTTGTATTTCACCCAGTACAGGGAAGCTACTCCGAGGAGGGGAAAAAAAAAATAGGCCAAGTTTTACCTGGATCTCTATCTTGGTTAAATTATCTTACATATGTTTTAATTTTTTTTCTTGTTCTTTCTGTCTTCATCTCTGTCTCTCTCTCTTTGTTAAAATACATCTGTGTTTGTTGACTGCCCCAGATTACATCTCAGTGAGGAGTGGGTGTCCTAGCACCTGGTAAAGTATATGTAGCTTAACAATACGTATCATTACATTATTTACAGCTCATTTTATGGTATTCAATAGTAAACTGCAAATTAACCCTTCAAGAACCAGTTGGAGAAAACGCTCTGTGCAGCACAAGATATCCAACACAGCCATCCCCCCGCCCCCCCGGCAGAATTGTTAAGAGTACATCTATAACTGTATTCATAAACAGGGAAGTATGTTCATTACAGGAGAGAGGCCCACCCGTGCCAGCTAATTCCTCTCCCAGGAAATCTGTTTCATAATGATATTCCTTACTACATCACACTTGCACTTATGCTGATAACACAGGTTATAAAAGGGACTTAGGACTGCAGTCAATTAATGTACTGGCTCTTTAACCTCCTTTATTGGAGTACACTGGGCCCCAAAGGACTGAGTGTTCTGTGGCTGGCCACAGAAGGGCCCAGGCGGTACCGTTTCGTGCCATCTCAGCCCTGTCCTCAGTTCCCGGGAACACGCCTCACGACCTGACCTCGTTCGGCTCTGATTCTCCTGCCGCGCGGTGAAGGACACAGGGGTAAGGCTGGGGCAAGCAGGTGCGAGAAAGCACCTTTCCCACTCCTGATTAAAAAAGGCTCCCGCCCTGAAGCCGACAGGGGTCCACAGCGCCTTTTAATGGATGGCCGGATCCACTCTACCTCCTGGATCATCGAGGGCTGCCGACGCTGTGCTCATATTGGCAGGGACTGAAGGCCGGAGAGACGGGGACGGCTCACCTGGAGTCACCCAGTGGCCAGCGGCAGGGCCGGAATGGGAGCCTACAGTCCCGGCCCTAGAAGGGGCTCCCAGCCTATTCCCTGAGGCTTTTTAAATACAGAAGCCAGTCATTAGTGCGTGAGCATCCAAGACTGGACCCAGGGGACTGGACGCAGGAAAGGGGAAGGAACAGAAGTGTGAATAGCAAACGCTTTTGAAAGAGAGACACAGAGCAGGGAGGGCACCGCCAGGATTTCAGACTGGGCTACAAGACAGACATTACAAATTTCAAAATAGGTTCTCTTTGCTAATAAGAAATTTAGTCTGCGGATTAGCAGATGCACACTCTTACACATAGGATGGGTCGGCAACAAGCCCCTACCGTAGAGCAGGGCACTGTAGTGAACAGCTTGTGATAAACCATCATGGAAGAGAAGGTGAAAAAGAATGCATGTACACGTGTGGCTGAATCACTTTGCTGTGCAACAGAAATTAGCAAAACATTGTAAATCAGCTATACTTTAATTTTTTTAAAAAAAGAAATTTGGTTTTTCTTTTCTCCTCTGACTAGCATTAATGGGGAAGTAAATGTATGTGTTAGACTGAACACCAATGCATTCTTAATAATGTAGACTTTTCAAAAAGAAGGATACAATGTAATCTGAGATAGAAAGAGTTCTTTACTGTGCTACCAAAACACCACTGCTAACCTTTAAGGAACCCGACAGTGCCTTGCTCCTGAATTAATCTGTCTTAGGGATATCAGCAATTTAGTTACATTTTGTTGGTAATTAGCTTGATAAATTAAGATCTGCAGTAGAAAACATGGTATCTTATTGTTCCCAAGGTTTTATGGTATTTTGCTCTAAAAACAGCAGCTTTCTTTGAAAACGTCCATTTCTATAGCAAGGAGACAAACAACAAAATCCAAAGTTTGCCGAGTCTGGCTTCAGACAACAACAGCCTGCCCCAGATCCGCTGGGCAAAATATCAAAGATTAGCCATTCATAAGGCAAACTTCAATCGTGTGGTTTAAAATAATATTCAAATCCTAGGACTGTGGGCAGCGGCTGCTAGATAGAGGGCAGCTATCAGTCCAGTTCCTTCGCGTTCTCCCCTATTCTCTACAACCATGAAACAAATGGGCTGGCGGAGAAATATCTGACAAGTGGTGAAACATGGAGAAATGTTTCCCTGTTTATCCAAATGGCTCCCTGCATATGAGGAGTGCAAAAATGGCTCATTCGAAGTTAAGCTCTTTTCATCGAAACTATCCACGAACAAGATGATTTCTTGGGGCTAATTTCCATTCAGGGGAGAGTGAGGTTATTTTAGATGACCAAAGCCGTTTCAGAAAAGGGTTAGGAGCATCTCAACACGGCCATCGGTCACTGCCCGCTCTCCAGGACTCGAGATGCTCTCGGAGTGCCAGTGGCGCAATCCCCTCCCTTTCACAATGAATGGAAATGAGCAAGGTGATTCTTCAGGAACACGCTAAAAATATAGCAATTACCCGATACAGATGTGGTGTTATAAACTCCTATTCCAAAGCATTCTGTTTCAGCCATGATTTCCATTGCAGAAAACTGTACTAATAGAAACATCCTGATTAATCTGAATTTGAGATATTTCATACAATGTATATTACCTTGCTGCTGCCTGCAACCTTCTGCCAGGTTTTTTTTTTTTTTTTTTTTAGGAGGTGCTTTGAGGGGACCATACCATGAGAACAATACACAGCTGCTGCTGTATAGAGATATCTAATTGTCAATATTGTGGAAATTCTACAGCTTATTACGTGCATTCAGTCTAATTCTGGGCAAATTGCCAGTCACTTCAGGGACAATCAAGTGAGCCCTGTCACACGTGGTACAGCATCACAGCTTTAAGATACCCGGCTGTTTTGCCTCTGGCCAGAGAATGTTTGTACCAGAGCTACCGAGTGAAGGGGGGTAACTCCAAATAAAATAAAATTTGTATTTTTTCAAGTGGGCTGCATTTCAAGCCCAGATGTTAGTAATGAAAGATTCAATTTAAGGATTTAAATTACAAATAAATAAAGTATGAAACAGATGTGATTTTTAAGGAAGTTCAAATTATCCAGGAAGAAAAATCTCTCTGTGTATGACAAAGTAATCGGGATTGTCTTGAAGAGTCTGTTGAAGACAATCTGCTGAGCGCAATTCACCCTTAGGACAGGATTGGTTTGGGATAGGAAGGACTGGTGGAGCTTGTCATTAAACAAAAATTGTGTTTAATAAAACTTTATAACCGTGATTAATCCTATGAGGCCCTGAAGGAGTTTGCAGTTTCTGATAAACACATTTTCCTTGTTTGCAATGGTGATGATATTTTGCAGTGAATGGAATAAGAACAAAAACTCTAAGGGTAGAAAAAGGACGGTTTGGCAGGTACCACCTAGGCAGAAACTGCAGGGACATGTAAGGAACAAGGGCCACCCATTAGGAGACCGTCTTGACATGTGTGTGAAACGTGTGCACGTAAACAGGGGCAGATATCCCCGAGAAACCAAGCTGCCAGGCAGGCAGTAATGAAGCACATCTTTATTTATACAGACAAGCTCATAAGGCTTTTTTCATTCTAAGCTGATCATTAGGTTTGCCTATCAAAAGAACGACAGTGATTTAAGGCACGGTGTCTCCCACTTGGAGAATATTCCTCGAAAATGAAATCAGAAGGGACAATCTGAAGTTGCACTGTCCACTACAGTAGCCACTGGTCATGTGAGGTCACTTAAATTCATTAAATTAAATTGAATTGAAAATTTTCAGTTTTCTGTCATATTAGCCACATGTCAAGGACTTAATAGCCATGTGTGGCTAGGGGCCCCCATACTGGACAGTGCTAATCAAGAATATTGCCATCGCCACAGAAAGTTCTACTGGATGCCATCATCCAAACTAAGGCAGGAAGGTGAGATCTGGGCTGATGAGAACACTCAGTCCTCTTCACTGTAGCCATGGGGCCTGGTGTCTTGGTTTCCCCTAGACTTAGCCTCTTGAATCTCATGCACACCTGTGTGCGCACATACACACCGACGCCACAGATGCTGACGAAAGTCACCATTACAGTAAGCTTCGGGACGCCTCAAGGAACAGCCGGCCCACAGACCCACTCTGGTGACCTGACCTCACCGCTAGGTCAGTTTCCTCCAACAGGCGACTGAGGACAAGCAGGGCAGAAGCTCATCCTTGCTGCACAGGCCCTGCGTGCGGGCTGCAGCACCAGCCACCAAACCCTGGCGAATCAGAAGGCCACAAAGTAAGTAATTTCCTGCGGCTCCTTGGTTGTGGGGAAAGACAGACTTGCAAAGCAGTAGGCCTTTAGTAGAACTGATTTAGAGAGAAGAGCGGTTACTCCCTGACATAGAGGCTCCAGCAACTGGTCACATCTGTGGCGGGAAGCTTCCCTCCCGGGCGTCTCCCTGGTAGCCACTGAGCATCCTCAAGCACCGGCTCGCGCACAAACCGTCCCGGGAGAGCCGCACAGCTTCCTCTGCACGGGGCACCGTCCCTCTGCGCGTGAACTCTTTCTGACTCCTTGGAACTGCCAGCAGCCGTTCCACTTGGGCTCTGGCTGTGACAAAACCACCATCGCCTCCCTGGCGTCAGATGGAAAATGTAATTTGATGAAAGCTCCAAACTCAGAATCTGTCAAAAGTCAAAACCCTTCAATCTGTGCCATTCTCTTGAGAGGTTTTCACAGGGGCTCTGAAACCCAAGAGCGCTTTCAAAACTCCTGTTTTCCTCTGTGTTAAATGAGGCATTTCCACCAGCTCCTACAGGCCTGCCCTCTTTCTCTGTTGATTGAAGGATCTTTGTTTTATAATGACACACACAGTTCTCTCTTTCTAACAGATTAGGGTAATGCAAGGAATTGCCCTAGCTTATTGGAGACACTGTGTGTGTGCTCATGGTAAGCTGCTTCAGCCATGTCTGACTGCAGCCCACCAGGCTCCTCTGTCCATGGGATTCTCCAAGCAAGGATTCTGGAGTGGTTTGCAATGCCCTTCTCCAACTGGGGACATTAGGGATGTCCTATTCCAGAATAACTCAGGGTGCCCAGACACCTAGGAGATTCCTAAATGGGCTACAAGAAGCTTATGAATCTTTCATCACATAAAAGGTTGTGTGTGTGCATTTTTCTGAGAAGAGAGTTCAGAGCTTTCAGTAAATCATCAAAGACTCAAGAAATGGTCAGCTCCAGCCCATTTTTTAACTTTTTATTTTGTATCAGATTATAGTTTATTAACAATGTTGTGGTAGTTTCAGGTGTACAGCAAAGTGTTTCAGTTACACATATATATCTCAGTTCAGTTCAGTCGCTCAGTCGTGTCCAGCTGTTTGAAACCCCAGGGACTGCAGCACGCCAGGCCTCCCTGTCCATCACCATCTCCCGGAGTTCACTCCAACTCATGTCCATCGAGTCAGTGATGCCATCCAGCCATCTTATCCTCTGTTGTCCCCTTTTCCTGCCCCCAGTCCCTCCCAGCATCAGGGTCTTTTCCAATGAGTCAACTCTTCTCATGAGGTGGTCAAAGTACTGGACTTTCAGCTTCAGCATCAGTCCTTCCAATGAGCACCCGGGACTGATCTCCTTTAGGATGGACTGGTTGGATCTCCAAGGGACTTTCAAGAGTCTTCTCCAACACCACAGCTCAAAGCATCCATTCTTCGGTGCTTAGCCTTCTTTATCTACATATATCTATTCTTTTTCAAATTCTTTTCCCATTTAGGTTGTTACATAATATTGAGGAGGGATCTTTGTGCTATACAGTAGGTCGTTGTTGGTTATCCATTTTAAATACAGCAGTGTGCCCATGTCAATTTCAAGATTCTTAGCTAACCCCACCCCCGCCATCATAACCATAAGCTCCTTCTCCAAGTCTGTGAGTCTGTTTCTGTTTTGTAAGCAAGTTGATTGGCATCATTTCTTTTTAGATTCCACATATAAGCCCTGGGCTTCTGTGGTGGCTCAGCAGTAGAGAACTGCCTGCCTCAGCAAGAGACGCGGGTTCTTTCCCTGGGTCGGGAAGATCCCCTGGAGAAGGAAATGGCAACCCACTCCGGTGTTCTTGCCTGGGGAATCACATGGACGGAGGAGGCTGGTGGGCTACAGTCCATG
>SJYV01049557.1:0-100911 GCA_006410875.1 Neotragus pygmaeus
ATTAAATGAAAAGCATAAAATATAAATACAAAAAATATGTGAAATAAATACATATGAAAAGATGTTTTCCTAATTAAGAGACACAAGTCAGTAACCTAGGTTTGAAAGGCATTTGATCTGTTCAATGTTTCTCTGAGATCACCCATTCATCTAGTCTCCAAAGAAGAGTTCTCTCAACATTTAATTCATCTTTCTTATGAGGATCTAAGTTCCACTGGATTGACATGCCCTGTTAGGTTTAAAAATGATGTCTCCTTAGATGGGTAGGATGGGGAGAGAGATTCAAAAAGGAAGAGATAAAATTTTACCTATGGCTGATTCATGTTGAGGTTTGACAGAAAGCAACGGAATTCTGTAAAGCAATTATCCTTCAATAAAAAGAAAATTAATTTTAAAAAAATCTGTTGAAAAAATGGCACCACTATTCTTGCTTGACAAGAGTTGCCACAAAACTTCAGTTTGTAATGTAATATCTGTGAAGTGCAATAAAACAAGATATGTGGTGTAAAAAAAAAAAAATGATGTCTCAGATAGTCTCCTCACTTAAAAATATATCTCTTCACTAAGAGATATAGAAGACCATAGACTCAATGGTAGACTTAAGGTTTTGAATACATCATATATAGAAGGATGGTACTGTAACTTAGATGTACTATATACACTGTTGAAATTTCTCTGTCTTAATTTTAAAATAAAATAGTCAGGATTTAAAACTCACTGGTTGACGGTTCAAAGGTTTCCTTACGTCTATTTTTATTTTTTGTATCAATAGCTGTAAAATCACTGAAAAACTGCCACACTACTCTTACATATGAGTCCTTGCCCAACCATAGATAATGTGTCTTTCAGAAATATTTTCTTTTGCTCTGTGTGTGTGTGTGTAGAGGCCTTAATACACTCAATATAATAAAACCTGAATAACTTGAGGATTTGAAATATAGATGATAAATTTGATTTATATTCAGTGTGCTAAGAAAAGTTGCTGTCCCATTGCTATCTGAGAGGCACTCAAGACCAATATTTGGTTTGTTTTGTTCTTTATATCCGAAAAATAAAAAAGTAAGTTCTCCTTGCATTAGCCTTTATTTAATTTTTATCTTACTGTTGCACAATGTATTGTTAAGCTATTAATCTTTGAAAGTACTGATAACTTGTTTTATTTGTGGATGACTAGAAAAGTCCTAGAAACTCCATTAAAACATCAAATGGCTTGACCACTTGCATTAATTCTTATTAANACAGATTGTTAAGCTATTAATCTTTGAAAGTACTGATAACTTGTTTTATTTGTGGATGACTAGAAAAGTCCTAGAAACTCCATTAAAACATCAAATGGCTTGACCACTTGCATTAATTCTTATTAAAAAATAAAAGTATTAATCTCAGTTTGCAACTCGAGTGCCAGGTTTCAAGACATTACATTTTGAGTTGCTGAAATAAAAGTGCTCCAAAAGCAGTGTTTGGAGGGAAAGTACAGAGCCTTTAAACCACAGCACCATGATGCATGGCATTGTAATCAAGAAACAATTCTTGACACACATTTTCAGTGAGGTTCTTTTGGATTATACGGTTCCCTCAGGAGGAGATGGAAGATACTTCTGCCAGAGAAAGTGCCATAGCTAGTGAAGGAAATGTGTTTTACATGATTTGTAATTATTAATATGATTCAGGTGCCAGTCCATATGAACCTTGAAATAAAAATACAGTTTTCTGTAATACATGACTTCAACACTATCCGATCAGGGCACATCACAGAAGGTGATGATGACTATTAAAAGATGATGACTATTTCATGAAAAATAAAATACTCATGTTGATTTTCTAATTTTGTTTTCATCTTAAAAATTAAATAATATAGATAATAATTTTGCAGAAATTTTCATTGTGTAATTATATGGAGTAAAAAAATATTTATTTTTATATGAGTTAATTTATCAACTTCTCTTGTCCTAATTTGGCTATAATGAATTGATATTTCAGCTCTTGTTCTGAAAATCCTAATCCTAAAGTCCATTCTCACATACTTCTGCACAACAAAATTAAATGAGCTAAGAAATATGCCTAGTTTATTTATGAGGGTTTAATTTCTGAATATGTTTACTATAATTAAATTTTCTCTCCTACTAGGATTTAATTTACAGAAAGTTAACTGTGTCTCACCTCTTCTCTATTTTAATGCCTAGAGCATATCAGTAATATCACAGACCTTTATAAATATTAAGAGAATTATTTAATTAATCTTAATTTATAAAGTTTAACTATGTTGATTGCAAACAGCACATCTTACAACACTTTTTTTTCCCTAGTAATGTTTGTTCTCCAGCATTCTTCAAAGACTATTCTTTACTCAATCTGTGGGCTTCTGCTTTCTAAACTCTCTGGCAATTTTATCATATTTCGCAGAGAAAATAAAACCTATTAAAAGTGATTTCTGTTATCTCCCCAAATGAAATTTTCTGCATCCATACCCTGACTTTGCTTTTGCCTAGGTTTGATCTAAAGACATGCCATCTCTCTCTGGCATGCCAGCCCCTCTCTGGTCCTCTAGATTTTCCTACAAATTGACTTCTCAGGGACCTGAATTCTTTTGGAAAGCTCCCATCTCTCCTCAATTTTTAGCTGCTTCTTTATTAAGATACCCAGTATCATTTTTTCTTATGTTTTCTTAACCTCAGTGATAGAAAACCAAACCAAAAACAAGAGAAAACAAATCTTACAGCAAATCTTTCTCTAGCTAGCACCTTATTTTTCTACATAATTCTTCCATCACAATCCAGATATCAGAAAAGTTTGAAAACTAAAAGTTTATCTTTTAAATTTCATTTAGTTGGTCAAAACCTTATCAGATTTTACTTGACAAGAGGTTATTTATAGTCTTATCCATGACTATTCATATATTTTACTCAAGAAGAGTTAATCATATTTTATCATAATATTTGATTTTGGGATGTTGGTAAGGAGTCACTGAGGGTGACTTGTATATAGTAGGAGTTTCTTTGCTTCTTAAAAGTGGAAACTATTCAGAATTCCAAACACACCTGTGTCCCTTATTTTCACATGAGAGACTGTGGACCTCTCTTTTTCTTCTTGGTCACTCTTCTCAAGATAATAACTTTCACACACTGTTTCCACCTCACTGATTTCAATTCACCATTGAGCTCACTCCAGGATTCTATAAGGATGTATTCTAGCCAAGGCAATGAATAATTTCCATGTTGACAAATCCAATGGCATTGCCATTTTTGTCTTGACCCATGCCTCATTTGACTCAGTTGATCACCCCCTGCTTCCTGAGATATTCTTTTTTCCCTAGGTTTCCATGACTTCCTTCCTTGCCCTCCTCCTATCACTGTGGACCCTGTATAGCCCATTAAACAGGCTTCTCCTCTATATATCATCTGAAGGTTGGTGTTCCACATAATATTGTCTATGTATCATCACTCTACTTTCTTGAAACATGAGGGAACCATCCCCACTCATGGTCTGTCAGATAATGACTCCTAGATGTATATATTCAAACTCTGTGATTCTGTTTCTGTAAACATAAACAGTCAGCCCAGCATGTAGTAGCAGTCTTCCCTTGGAGGTTATACAAGTATTCCCAAGTTTTATCCTTCAAGTTTCACTCGACTTGTCTTTGAGTCCTCCCTTGACAAAGTGAATCTTAATTAAAACAACTTTTTTCTGCATTCCCTAATTTGATTTTTTAAATTAAGTACTTACTATAAGGCTATACTCTTCTTGGTATTGGGAGAATATTAGTGGAAGAGATGATTGTGGTCTCTCTGCATGAAAAATATCAGATTGATAAATCAAAAATTAAAATGTTTTAAATACTTACAACTGTTAATGACTGGTATAAAGTACAGTAACTGGGTGGCTGAGATAGGGCATATTTCTTGGTTTGAATCCTTTTGATAGGATGGGCTGGGAAGGCTTCTCTAAAGAGGCATCCTTAATACTGAACTATGAAAGTAAGACAGATTTGATGAGGGTCAGAATGACAGTCAGAAAAGTGAAAGTGAAAAAGCCATGAGTGGAATGACAGAAGGGAGAATATAATGATGAAAATAAACTTCAGCTAGATAATAGAAGTAAATTTTTTGTATTTCTATTTAGGAATAGATTGCATGTTTTAAAATTATTTTATGACATTTGAGACGGCACACTTAACCTTTTTTGATAATAGCTCAAAGTTGAGTTTCTTCCAGAAGTATTTCTTATGTAATGTCCATTTATTCCCTTGATTATATTTGACAATATATTAGAATTTTCTATGAAAGAAGAATAAATCTTTCCAGCATTTGAACGGGCTTCCCAGGTGGCTTGGTGGTAAAGAATCCACATGCCAATGCAAGAGACATGATTCAATCCCTGGGTCAGGAAAATCTTCTGGAAAAGGAAATATCAATCCTTTTCAGTTCTCTTGCTTGGGAAATCTCATGGACATAAGGGCCTGGAAGGCTACGGTCCATGGGGTTCAAAAGAGTTAGATACAATTAACAATTAAACAACAACATCTTTTGAAAAGTCACTGCAAAGAGCAACATAACTTTTGAGAACAATAATTTTTCTAACATTTCTTTTGAAAAATGTTAAAGTTTTACCAATTATTTATTTTTAATTTACTCTTTGATTGATGTGAAAATTTTAATTATTTTCTTCCTTTCCTCACATTGAGTTGAAATCCTAGGTTACCATTTAAGTTTACTGTACTAAGGATTCTAAATAATGATCAGAGTTCAGATGACTACAGCATATAAGGAAGTGCTTGAAAATATGAGAAAAGTCTAATATTTAATTCAAAATACTATTTAATTTCACTTTATAGTAATGACAATTAATAATTTTCAATTTTTGATATTTACCATGTGAAAAGAGACTGAGAGACCCCAGGGAATTGGACTTGGAAGTCCAGTGGGACTTGATTCCAAATCTTCCACAGGACTGGGGAAACAGAATCTTGCAGGGTGCAAACAAAACCTTATGTACACCAGGACCCAGGAGAAAGGAGAGGGGACCTCACAAGAGACTGAATCAGACTTCCCTGTGAGTGTCAGGAGTCTCTGGTGGAGGTAAGTGTCGACAGTGGCCTGCTGCAGGGTCGGGGTACTGAACAGAAGTCCTTTTGAAGAAGGATGCTTCTATTGTCATTACTCCTACTTAAGGCCAAACAACAAGGAGAGAAAACAGCCCCACCCATCAACAGAAAATTGGATTAAAGATTTACTGATGGGCCCTGTCCAACAGAACTCTCCTCAAAGAGCCATACAATCCAAGAAATAACAATTTATTTAAATGGTAGAGGGGACAATAGACTTTTTAGTCCTTACTGTATTCTCATTTAATTATTAAAATTAAAAAATAAAGATCTCCATTCAGTGACTGCAGAGCTACAGAAGAATCACCATCAGCAAATGTACCCAGAAAGCTGTGATCTTCAGTGCTAAACAAGCAAAGAAGATCTATGTTGATCCCCAGGAGAAGGAGGTTTAGGATGACAAGAAGTACCTTATTCCAAAATCCCAAAACTTAAAGCATCAGTATTCACCTTTTGAAACCAAATCAGAGCCTTGAAATGCTTATTTTCCTGGTCTCTCTAAGATGTCGTTTGAGATGATCACAACCTGATTCGAAAATGAATCACTTAATAATTTTAAAAAATATTTCATTTAAGCTATTGATTTTATACATATCTATCAATAATTCTTTTTTTTTTTTAATGTAAAGCTTTGGTTGGGCTCCTTCACCTCTGTTAGCTCCAATTCAATCCCCTGCAAAGTATGATTAGTGATGTCTCTCTCTTCCTTGCCTCTCTAGAAACTTGTAAGGGTCCTGATAGGATCATCAACAGGAAAATGGTAACATGTTAAAGAAGACATAACTCTTGTGAACCAAATTGTGACTCATAATATTTCCATAACATGGAAATACATGTTGTTTTAGGAATGCAGGAAAATGTAAAAATTTTACAGTTAAAAATAAGATATACACATCAAAAAAGTATATTTTTTCCTTATGTAGAAGGTGCTTCTAATGGTAATGCAACAAAATGTATATTTGTGTGAGTTTCAGCTTTTGAAGAGCATATGATTTAGATTCTCATATATGACGCCATTTACCTGGCTTATTCATTTCAAAACTGAGTCATTAATGATTTGAAACTCTAGAATATATTCAACACTGAACCGGAACAAAACAAAACTTCAACTACCATATGCAGAAATGTCAGAGAGGCTTTTCAAAACCTCTATAGTTGTTGACCTAGTTTTAATTGATAGCCTTAAGATGGTAAGAAGAGAGAATCTGTGGCCTTAATAGGAGAAAACATTCTCTACAAATCTGTGAAGACAGAATCACTTAAATTTGATGTTCCATTTTTGACTTGCTATGTAAGATAATAAAAATATGAGTAAAGTGTAATGAAGACCAATGGAGAGCAATTCTTCATTGACCTTGTATAATGTCTGGCACATTATAGGGAATCAGTATTGCCTGCTCCTTTGGATGAATGCTTTTGTATAGAAATGATTTTATCCATCTTTGTATGTGCCTATGACCTTCTCAATAAGAACCAGAAATTGGTCTAAAAATTACTTTTTTAGCTCGGTCTTTCCCTTCCCTACTATCAAAGTAGCTAAATCTATTCTTGTTATTCTCTGAAAAGACACCATGTTCTTGGCCACCTAGCACTTCTCAAGTTTTCATCTATTGTTTTTTATATTCAATTGTTTATTGTACGTCTTTTCCATTGTAATCTAAATCCACTGCTGGCGTATAACAGGTTAATAATACCCATTGGTGAAATAAGTGCTATTGGGTAACTATTTACTACCACTTTGTGTAGGCTCCATGACTCCTTAGGGTCTCATGGATAAGAAACAGATACTCTAAAGAAAATATCATCATTTTTAAAGGATCACTTTCTGTCTATTATTCTTGATATAAACCTGACAATTCTGGATGTTTCTAAAAGATGCTGCTATATGCTTCTTAAGGAAACAGTGAGTCATGTAAGTTTAGCTTATCACTGGACTTTTAGTTCTGTTTTTCAACAAAAGTTTAATTGATCAGTTTTAGTAATGTGTGTACTTATGTTTCCACCATATTAAATAACTCTAGATTAAATTAAAAAAAATTAAATTAAATTAAAATTTTTTTCAGAGACCAGATCTTACAATGTTAATAAATGCTCAGGATAGTAGAAGAAACTAAAATTCCCAGTGAGATTCACAGAGGGCCAGAAGGAGTTCCACTTAGCTGAAATCCTCCAGAACTATTTCTAACATAAAAGCAAAGTTCAGTAGGCTTAATTAAAAGAAAAAGAAATGGAAAACTCTCCATACTAATGTCAGTTTACCCACGGGAAACAGGTTTCACCAAAGAAATAGATTTCTTTGTAATCTTTGATACTCAGATGTGGGAATAAAACATTTCACATAGCTATATTTTGGAAAAGCTACTTTCATTTATAAGAAAGACAATCTTATACCAAGTTTATCATAAAGTAAACTTTATTATACTTCAGAAAGCACTTTTTATACAGAATATATATATATATATATACACACACACACACGTGCATATATATATATGTATATACATATTTAGGATACAGCACTAAATACACAAATGGAGGACTCTTCCATTATTTGTCATTATTTCCCCAGTCTTCTTGCAATGATGTTGAGAAAGCTTCCCTAAGTACTTTTCTCTAATTTTGCATATCCTTAAAGAGGTGGCTAAGTTTGAATAAAGATCTATCTATCCAATCATAATTGTATTTACTATTTTAAAATTCTGTAGCATCCAAATCATTTACCAGTATTCTTGTGTGATACTAATCCTAGAGCCATAGAAATTGCAAAATGAAAAGAATGTTAAGTGAAGTAGTTTTACTATGTTGTTAATCTGACTCTAAAGCTTAACTTAAATGCAATTTGTCCAAATATCTTTTAATTATTTTAAAGTGTGTAGCCCAGGTGGGACAGTGGTAAAGAGTCTGCCTGCCAAAGCAGGAGACAAATGTGGATTTGATCCTTGGATCTGGAAGATCCTCTGGAGTAAGAAATGGCAATTCACTCTAGTACTCTTGCCTGGAGAATTCCATGTACAAAGGAGACTGGAGGGATACAGTCCATGGGGTTGCAAACAGTCAGACATGACTGAGCACACACACACAGAAACAATTTAAAAGTGTGTAGTAGAATAGGTGTTTTGGCCTCTGAGGGAGAGGGAGAGGGTGGGATGATTTGGGAGAATGGCATTGAAGCGTGTATACTATCATGTAAGAAATGAGGCACCGGGCTATGTTCGAAGCAGGATGCAGGATACTTGGGGCTGGTGCACGGGGATGATCCAGAGAGACGTCGTGGGGTGGGAGGTGGGAAGGGGATTCAGGATTGGGAGCTCGTATACACTTGTGGTGGATTCATGTCGATGTATGGCAAAACCAATACAGTATTGTAAAGTAGAATAAAGTAAAAAAAAAAAAAAATAAATAAATAAAGTTAAAAAAAAAAAGAAACTCAAAAGAACAGTACTACCCAATCTTTAGTGGAGCTCACAGAATCTTCAAATTTTAGAGTATTAACAATATAAAGCATTCGATCACTAGGAAGTTAGCAATGACGTTTTAGGAATCAGTGCACTAAAATGGACAGGAATGGGCAAATTTATGACCATGATATCTACTACTGTGGGCAAGAATCCCTTAGATGAAATGGAGTAGCCCTAGAAAGCAACAAGAGTCCAAAATACAGTACTTGTGCATAATCTCAAAAATGCTAAAATGATCTCTATTTGTTTCCAAGGCAAACCATTCAATATCAGAGTAATCCAAGTCCATTCCCCAACCACTAATGCAAAAGAGGATAAAGTTGAATGGTCTTATGAATCCACAAGACCTTCTAGAACTAACAACACAGAAAGATGTCCTTTTCATCATAGGGGAATGGAATGCAAAAGGAAGTCAAAAGATACCTGGAAAACAGGCAAGTTTGGCCTTGGAGTACAAAATGAATCAGGGCAAAGGCTAACAGAGTTTTGCCAAGAGAATGCATTGATCATAGCTAAAGCCTCTTCCAACAACACAAGAGATGACTCTATGCTTGGATGTCACCAGATAGTCAATACCAAAATCAGATTGATTATATTCTTTGTAGCCAAAGAAGAAGCTCTATGCCATTATCAAAAACAAGACCAGGAGTTGACTGTGGCTCAGATAATGAACTTATTGCCAAATTCAGACTTAAATTGAAGAAAGTAGGGAAAACCACTAGGCCAGCCAGGTATGACTTAATCAAATCCTTTAAGATTATACAGTGGAAGTGACAAGTAGATTTAAGGGATTATATGTGATATACAGTGTGACTGAATAACTATGGATGGAGATTCATAACATTGTACAGGAAGTGGTAAGCAAAACCATCCTGAAGAAAAAGAAATGCAGAAAGACAAAACGGTTGTCTGAGGAGATCTTACAAATAGCTGAGAAAAGAAGAGAAGCAAAAGGCAAAAGATAAGAGGAAAGATACATCCATCTGAATGCAGAGTTCCAAAGAATAACAAGGAGAGATAAGAAAGCCTTCTTATGTGAACAATGCAAAGATATAGAGGAAAACAATAGAATGGGAAAGACTAGAGATCTCTTCAAGAAAATTAAGAGATACCAAGGGGACATTTCATGCAAAGATGGGCAAAATAAAGGACAGTATTGGTATGGACCTGACAGAAGCAGAAGACATTAACAAGAGTGGGAAGAATGCATGGGAGAACTATACCAGAAAGACCTTAATGACCCAGATAAACATAATGGTATGTCACTTACTTAGAGTCAGACATATATAAGTGTGAAATCAAGTGGGCCTGTGTAAGCATCACAGCAAACAAAGCTAGTGGAGATAATGAAATTCCAGCAGAGCCATTTCAAATCCTAAAGTGTCCTGTTAAATCCTGTTAAAGTGTCACACTCAATATGCCAGCAAATTTGGAAAACTCAGCAGTGGCCATTGGACTGGAAAAGGTCAGTTTTCATTCTAATCCCAAAAAAAGGCAATGCCAAAGAATGCTAAAACTACCACATAGTTGTACTCATTTCACATGCTAGCAAAGCAATGCTCAAAATCTCCAAGCTAGGCTTCAACAGTACATGAGCCAAGAACTTCCAGATGTTCAAGAAAGATTTGGAAAAGGCAGAGAAACCAAAGATCAAGTTGCCAACATCAGTAGGATCATAGAAAAAGCAAGACAATTGCAGTAAATATCTACTTCTGCTTCACTGACTATGCTAGAGCCTTTGTGTGAATCACAACAAACTGTGGAAAATTTTTCAGCAGACGGGAATACAAGACCACCTTACCTGCCATCTGAGAAATATCTATGCAGGTCAAGAAGCAACAGTTACAACCCAGATTGGTACAGTAGAGTGGTTCTAAACAGGGAAAGGAGTACATCAAGGCTGTATATTGTCACCCTGATTATTTAATTTATATGCAAAGTACATCATGATTAAGTACATCATTGTACTTTATCCAACCTGGCATCAAATTTCCATAAGAAATATCAATAACCTGAGTCTTGCAGATGATATCACACTTATTGCAGAAAATGAAGAACTAGAGAGCCTCTTGATGAATGTCAAAGAAGAGAGTGAAAAACCTGGCTTAAAACTCAGCATTCTGAAAGCTAAGATCATGGCATCCAGTCCCATAACTTCATGCCAAATAGATAAGGGAATAATTGAAATAGTGAGAGACTTTATTTTCTTGGGCCCCAAAATCACTGAACATGGTGACTACAGCCATGGAATTAAAAGATGCTTTCTCCTTGGAAGAAAATCTGTGACCATTCTAGACAGCATATTAAAAAGCAGAGACATTACTTTGCCAACAAAGATCCATATAGTCAAAGCTATGGCTCTTCCCAGAGAAGGCAATGGCATCCCACTTGTGTTCTTGCATGGAAAATCCCATGGGCAGAGGAGCCTGGTAGGCTGCAGTCCATGGGGTCGCTAAGAGTCGGACATGATTGAGCGACTTCACTTTCAATTTTCACTTTCATGCATTGGAGAAAGAAATGGCAACCCACTCCAGTGTTCTTGCCTGGAGAATCCCAGGGACAGGGGAGCCTGGTGGAAGTAGGACATGACTGAAGCGACGCAGCAGCAGCAGCAGCAGCAGCAGCATGACTCTTCCAGTAGTCATGTATGGATGTGAGAGTTGGACCAGAAGGAAGGCTGACTACCAAAGAATTGATGCTTTTGAACTGTTGTTTGGAGAAGATTTTTGAGTCCCTTGGACTGCAAGGGGATCAAACCAGCCAATCCTGAATATCCATTGGAAGAACAAATACTGAATCTCCAACACTCTGGTCACCAACTTATTTGTAGAGCCAATTCATTGGAAAAGACCCTGATGCTGGGAAAGATTGACAGCAAGAGGAGAAGGACATGATAGCAGATGAGATCATTCAAAGACATCACTAACTCAATGGACATGAGTTTGAGCAAGCTCTGGGAGATGATAAGGACAGGATTAACTTGCATGATTTTCATGGGATCTCAAAGAGTCAGACACAACTGAACACCCGAACAATAACAAGGAAAGCAAAGCTTGGCACTGTTATGTTAAAATCATACTAGATTATATTGAAATTATAACATGATCATTAATTTATTATAGCTCTTATTGAAGACCTATATGTCTTGCATTTTATAACTCAAAACACAAAATATAAATTTTTAACAATAAAAGAATTTTCATGATCTTATAAAAAACATTAGCTTTAAAGGATCATTTACTAGTTATTGTTAAATTGAGTAGAATTGTATCTATTTTGTGTGCAATATAGCCACAACCATTGGCTCAGATGGTAAAGAATCTGTCTTCAATGCAGGAGACTAGAATTTGATCCCTGGGTCAGAAAGTTTCCCTGGAGATGATAATGGCACTGCATTTCAGTATTCTTGCTTGGAGAATCCCATGGGCAGAGGAACCCAGTTGGATAAAGTCCATGGGGTTGCAAAGAGCTGGACACAACTGAGTGACTAAGCACTCACTATTACCTAACAGAATAAGACTAGCCTGAATGAAATCTAAAGTATTCAGACACTACTTTATCCAGGAATATACTTAAGTTTTATCTTCATTCCTGCAACATAAGATTGTACAGTCAGCAAATATTCAATAAATATAGACTTTAAAAATATTCTAAACATGGTGGATTAGTGGGGTGAATTTGGAGATTGGGAATGAGATATGTGCACTGCCATGTATAAAACAGACAGCTAACTGAAATCTGTGATATAGCTCAGGAAGCTCAGCTTGGTCTTCTGTGATGATCTACATGGGCAGGGCAGGGGGTGAAAGGAAGGCTCAAGAGGGAGAGAATACATGTATACATATAGCTGATTCACCTCATGCTGCTGCTACTGCTGCTAAGTCGCTTCAGCTGTGTCTGACTCTGTGCGACCCCATAGATGGCAGCCCACCAGGCTCCCCCATCCCTGGGATTCTCCAAGCAAGAACACTGGAGTGTGTTGCTATTTTCTTCTCCAATGCATGAAAGTGAAAAGTGAAACTGAATTCTCTCAGTCATGTCTGACTCTTCGCGACCCCACGGACTACAGCCCACCAGGCTCCTCCACCCATAGTATTTTCCAGGCAAGAATACTGGAGTGGGGTGCCATTGCCCTTCTCCTGATTCACCTCATAGTACAGCAGAAAACTAACACAATTTTATAAAGCAACTATACCTATCCCCCAAAATTATCCTAGCTGCAATAGATTTAGACTACTAATGAATATGTTTAAGAATCTGGAAAATGCATCTGTGGTTCTCTCAGTATGTAAACAACTTAGACAATTTGGAGGGAATACGTCCAACCAGGAGGGGCTAATAGATATTTTGAAATGGATTATATAGAGTTCAGTTCAGTTCAGTCATGTCCGACTCTTTGCAACCCCATGAATTGCAGCATGCCAGGTCTCCCTGTCCATCACCAGTTTCCGGAGTTCACCCAAACTCTTGTCCATGGAGTTGGTGATGCCATCCAGCCATCTTATCCTCTGTCGTCCCCTTCTCCTTCTTCCCCCAATCTCTCCCAGCATCAGAGTCTTTTCCAATAAGTCAACACTTCGCATGAGGTGGCCAAAGTACTGGAGATTCAGCTTTAGCATAATTCCTTCCAAAGAACAGCCAGGACTGATCTCCTTCAGAATGGACTGGTTGGATCTCCTTGCAGTCCAAGAGACTCCCAAGAGTCTTCTCCAACAGCACAGTTCAAAAGCAACAATTCTTTGGTGCTCAGCTTTCTTCACAGTCCAACTCTCACATCCATAGATNATTTTGAGCATTACTTTACTAGCATGTGAAATGAGTGCAATTTTGCAGTAGTTTGAGCCTTCTTTAGCATTGCTTTTCTTTGGAATTTGAATGAAAACTGACCTTTTCCAGTCCTGTGGCCACTGCTGAATTTTCCAAAGTTGCTGGCATATTGAGTGCAGCACTTTCACAGCATCATATTCTAGGATTTGAAATAGCTCAACTGGAATTCCGCCACCTCCACTAGCTTTGTTTGTAGTGATGCTTTCTAAGGCCCACTTGACTTCACATTCCAGGATATCTGGCTCTAGGTGAGTGGTTACACCATCGTGATTATCTTGATCATGACGATTATATAGAGTGATAGTGTACAAACAACCTTAAATCTCTGGTGAGTTCTTAAGTCTTCCATTTTCTTAGCTGTATAAGATCCAGCTAAATGCTTCCCTTGGATCCCAGTTTGTCAGCAGAGAAGATGAGTATGGATGCTTTGATACTTCTTAATTAGTATAGAATTTGTTAATAATCTAGTCTATAGGAAAATACCATTTTCCTCAGTGACTATTTTTTCTATCAGTGACTATTAATGTGACCCCAGAGAATAAAAATATTTCCTAACTTATTTTTAAGATACTCTGAGAAATGAGAAAGATGATTTTGTGGCTGAAGAATGGATATTTTTATCAGATTAATGAAAAGCATCTATGGATCTTCTCAAAGTGCTGAAAACCACTGGGAGCTAAAAGTAAATCATTTTGAAATGATAATAGATCACTTTTCTTCAGGAACTTAAAAGCACTTTGTGTTTACATGTTTACTTAACAAAAATTATCTGTACATAAACTCATGGAATCATAGATCTAGAATACATCAAGAAAAACTGAAACCAAATGTTCCCCAAAGTGATGATAATATTTCCTTTACATACTGGAAATTAAATCTAAGCCTTTTTCTTCATAAAATAATCCAGTGTTCTTTGTAGTCTTAGCATTTTCTCTTTCACTGACCTAAATATGGAATCCTTTATTTACCTTGAAAAGTTTTTTTTTTCTTACACAATCTTTGCTAAGAGAATCACTTAGTCTACTAACAATCTTTTATCCTCTGTTGAGAATTAATTTATGTATTTTACCACTTTTTGTAATAGTTTCATCTTGTCTTTATCCAAATTGTGCTCCTTTGGCACTTATCAAATTGTGAACTATACTATGACTATTAGATCCATTTATAAGATAAATATGCTTCATATGTTCACTGTCAACTTTAAAAGACAACCAAATTTGTTCTTTATTTTTATTTGATGAATAATTTATTATAAAAACAAATTTCATATTAATTTATTTAACATATTTCTTTATATAGCTCCTGCAAATTTCATGTCATAAGATATATTCACAGTTCAAATTCTCACAGAAATTATTCAAAAGTATCTCATAGTATTTTTATCTTAACTTACCTCACTTCTACATTTTTTTTCCTGAGAAAATTCATTTTGTCACCTACTGGTCAACTACGATCACTTTACCTCATTCTCTAATTCAGCTGTTTGAGCTTTTGCTCTCCTGGACTCATTATATCTCTAAGTTACTTCTTTTGCTAATTGTAATATGTCTAAATTTTTTCAAAGTTTAATTTTTCAAATGTATTTATTTAATAGTTTTAATCCAAACACTCAGTATTCTATCAATTGTTAACAATTATATTGTCTCACACAGTTTGTACATAGAAGCATCAATTTTACAATGACCAGGTCTCTGACAGGAATTTGTGCCAGATTTCATCAGATGAACCATATTTATTAGTTTGTTATTTTATTTTATTTTATTTTTTTGTTTAGTCACTCAGTCATATTCAACTCTTTTGCAACCTAATGGACTGTAGCCCATCAGGTTCCTCTGTTCACGAGACTTCCCAGGCAAGAATACTGGTTTGATTTACCATTTTCTTCTCCAAGAAATCTTTCAGACCTAGGGATTGAACTTGTGTCTCCTGCATTGCAGGCAGATTCTTTACCACTGAGCCTGAGGAAATCTATATATTAATATAACAATAAAATTAAATAATTAGAAATATAAATAGAGTCTTATTTGGACATGTTCAGTATAAAAATGGATAAACTCAGGTATAGACTTGATGGTAACAATCTCTATTTCATTTTAAAAGACAAACAATAATCTGTCTTCAAAAGTATGTGAACAAAGAAGTTCCAGATTACCAAGTGGTATTTAGGAAAGTCAGAGGAACCAGAGATCAAATTGTCAATATGTGCTGCATCATAGAAAAAGCAAGGGAATTCCAGAAAAATACCTACTTCTGCCAGTAAAGCTTCTGCCAGCAATGCGGGAGACCCGGGTTCCATGCTGGGTTGGGAAGATCCCCTGGAGAAGGAAATGGCAACCCACTCCAGTATTCTTGCCTGGAAAATCCATGGACAGATGACCCTGATAGGCAGTCCATGGGGTCACAAAGAGTTGGACACGACTTCACGACTTCACTTTCTGCTTCTTGGACTATGCTAAAATCTTTGATTGTGTGGGTCACAACCACCTTTGGAAAATTCTGAAAGAAATAGGAATACCAGACCACTTTACCTGCCTCCTAAGAAATCTGTATGCAGGTCAAGAAGCAACAGTTATAACCAGACACGTAACAATGAGCTGATTCAAAACTGGGAAAGGGGTATATCAAGAGTATATATTGTTACCATGCTTATTTAATTTCTATGCAGAGTACATCATGAAAAATGTCAGGATGGATGGAACACAGTCTGGAATCAAGATTTCTGGAAGAAATATCAATAACCTCAGACAAGCTGATGACACCACACTTATGGCAGAACGTGAAGAGGAACTGAAGATCCTCTTGATGACAGTGAAATTAAGGAGTAAGAAAAGTGGCTTAAAACTCAGCATTCAAAAAACAAAGATCATGGCATCCAGTCCCATCACTTCATGGCAAATAAATGTGGAAACGATGGAAACAGTGAAAAACTTTATTTTCTTGGGCTCCAAAATCATTGCAACTGGGGACAGTAGCCATGAAATTAAAAGGCACTTGCTCCTTGGAAGAAAAACTATGACAAACTTAGACTGTGTATTCATAAGCAGGGACATTACTTTGCCAATAAAGGCTCATATAGACAAAGCTATGGTTTTCCAGTAGTCATGTACAGATGTGAGAGCTGAACCATCAAGTAAGCTGAGCACTGAAGAAGTGGTACCTTCAAACTGTCATGCTGGAGAAGACTGTTGACAGTCCTTTGGACTGCAAGGAGATCAAACCAGTAAATCCTAAAGGAATTCAACCCTGATTATTCATTGGAAGGAGTGATGTTGAAGTTGAAGCTCCAATACTTTGGCTACCTGACACAAAGAACCAACTCATTGGAAAAGATCATGATGCTGGGAAAGATTAAAGGCAGCAGGAGAAGGGGATGACAGAGAGATGGTTGGATGGCATCACCAATTCAATGGACATGGGTTTGAGCAAACTTCATAAAATATGAATGACAGGGAAGCCTGGCATGCTACATTGCATGGAGTTGCAAAGAGTTGGACATGACTGAGAGACTGAACAACAGCAAATTTACTATGCTTCTTATGAAACAGGAAAAAACATCTGGCAAAATGATATTTTTAATACATAATACTTACTCCTTGGAAGAAAAGTTGTGACCAACCTAGATAGTATATTCAAAAGCAGAGACATTACTTTGCAGACTAAGGTCTGTCTAGTCAAGGCTATGGTTTTTACTGTGATCATGTATGGATGTGAAAGTTGGACTGTGAAGAAGGCTGAATGCCAAAGAATTGGTGCTTTTGAACTGTGGTGTTGGAGAAGACTCTTGAGAGTCCCTTGGACTGCAAGGAGATCCAACCAGTCCATTCTGAAGGGGATCAACCCTGGGATTTCTTTGGAAGGAATGATGCTAAAGCTGAAACTCCAGTATTTTGGCCACCTCATGTGAAGAGTTGACTCATTGGAAAAGACTCTGATGCTGGGAGGGACTGTGGGCAGGAGGAGAAGGGGACGACCGAGGATGAGGTGGCTGGATGGCATCATGGACTCGACGGACGTGAGACTGAGTGAACTCCGAGAGATGGTGATGAACAGGGAGGCCTGGCATACTGCAATTCATGGGGTCACAAAGAGTCGGACACGACTGAGTAACTGAACTGAACTGAACTGAATAGCATTTCTACTGAAAATCAGTATTATTAACATGTTGAAACTTTTTTTTCATAGCGGTCAATCTCATGCATATAAATATAACTATACCATCTATATTTCATTTTTTGCAAACATGAAGTAATTGATTTTAGGAATTTCTTCCTCCTTAATTTTTTTTCCTTTTATAGCCTATCCATAGACTTAAAAGAGCTGCAAATAGCTGGTTCATCTTTCTTGTAGACCTTTCATTAAAATGCATAACTTATTTTGAAAGGATAGATTGTAATGGCCATTGCAGACTCGACTAATGACATATACTGATGAGGATATAAGCTAGTAAAGTCACCAAATTAATACTTTACAAGAGGATTATAATGAGCAGCATTAACGTTAGAGTTTTATTAATTTCCAAGGGGGTTTTTGTGTTTGGCAATAGTCATGCAAAGAAAAATACTTTAAATATTTTTTCATTTAGTTTAAAATGAAATGCAGAAAGATATAAGTAAACAATAAAAAAAAGACTCATCAAATGGAATCATTATCTAAAAAAAAAATCAAAGTTAGTCATGAGAGCCATAAAATTTCCTTTTATATAAAATTGGTTTTCCATTATCTCTGGCTTCACTGATCACTATACAGGTGAGGTTATTGCTTTTTCAGTTTTATTAATAAACCTATTAGTACATAAATAGCCTTCTGGCCTTTCCTAAACAAATGGAAAATGAAATTGTTTCATTATCCCCAGGGTTTCATGGACTCCTGTTTATAGAACTATACCTGAAGGAATGTTTCTGGTTACAAAAAAATGTTTATCTTGAAGACTTTTCAAATTGGATTCTATATTTCTGTAATTCTTTATATTTTATAATCAGAAATGAAATATTATTTGAAGCCCTGCTATAGTTTATAAAGAAAATATTTAAAAATTATTACAGGCAATTTCAGACAAAGGGTAAAGCATGAGTCCTCTGTAGTGGCAAAACAACAAGAAATATGAGAATAAGCATTTGGTGTCAATGAAGGGTATTTTATTATATTGCAAGGATATTTCATGAAGTTGAGTGTTTTAATTTTCAAATGGTCTTCAAATCAAGAAAATAGGAAAGTAGCAACTATGCTGCTGCTGCTAAGTCACTTCAGTCGTGTCCGACCCTGTGCAGCCCCATAGACGACAGCCCACCAGGCTCCCCCGTCCCTGGGATTCTCCAGGCAAGAACACTGGAGTGGGTTGCCATTCCTTCTCCAATGCATGAAAGTGAAAAGTGAAACTGAAGTCGTTCAGTCGTATCTGACTCTTCACGACCCCATGGACTGCAGCCTACCAGGCTTCTTCATCCATGGGATTTTACAGACAAGAGTTCTGAATTTGGGTGCCGTTGCTTTCTCCGAGAAGCAACTATAGGCCAGGCCTAATAACATGTGCTAGAAAATGAAAGACAAATAATGCTGCATCCAATTCATTCATTGCTTCATACAAGATAAGCCTAAATATTCCTCAACCAAGAAGGTACCTGTCACCTACCCTAAAGCCTAGAATTATTCCTTAGTCTTTACATACAGAATATAATTCCTTATTTGCTGCAGATTGGTTCATTGCATTCACTGCTGCTGTGTCAAATTGCCTAGGTTGCAACATCAGTCAGAAAGATACCAACGATGAATTGGGGCTGGTGCACTGGGATGACCCAGAGAGATGATATGTGGAGAGAAGTGGGAGGGGGGTTCAGGATTGGGAACTCGTGTACACCCGTGACGGATACATGTCAATGTATGGCAAAACCAATACAGTATTGTAAAGTAAAATAAAAAATAAATACATAAATAATAAGATAAAATAAATAAAAAATAAAAGAGTGATTCTTATGTTCCTGCTTTGTGTCCATAATTGCATGATTATACCAAGCTAAAGTTAATTGAACATCCTTTTAGGATACTGAATTTCATAGGACTCGATGAAATTGCAAAAATAGCAAGCAAGTGAAAAGGTGAGGAAGTGAAAAAGCACAGGTTTAAAGAGTTAGCTTGATGACTGATCTGTCATTTACTGTATGAGAAAAAAAATAACTGTTAGTTGGTTGAATAATAAAATATAATGGAATAAGACAAAGTGGTCATTGCAATTAAGCAGTTCTAAACTCCATACTTCAGAATGGATTGTTTGAAATGATTAGAGACAAAATCATTCTTGTTAATTCCTTGAAAACAGTGAATACTCATCTGTACACAACTCCAACCCTGAGTTCAGTGCTTGACAGCTAAAGTGCACTAAAATTTTTGTTGAATGAATGAACAATTTATTAATAAAAATGAATATGTGTGTGTTCTAAAATATCACACAAATGAACTTATCTACAAAGCAGAAACAGACCCATAGATGCAGAGAACAGACTTGTTGTTTACTAAGGGGGAGGAATGAATTGAGAGTTTGGGACTAATAGATGCAAACTATTACATATAAAATAGATAAACAGCAAGGTCCTACTGTATAGCATATGGGCATATGGAACTATACTCAATATCCTGTGATAAACCATAAAGGAAAAGAGTATTAAAAATAATATATATATGTATAACGGAATCACTTTTTCAAGAAATTAACACAGCATTGTAAATCAATTGCACAAAAATTTAAAAAGAAATGAATAAAAGCCACTATCCAAAGGATGAAATTTTTTCCATTAAAATACAGTTCATTTTGTTCATATTTATTGAGGAAATTTTGTATTAGATTACTTTATGTAAAATTACATAGGTCAGCATTCCTCAGCCTTATTGGAACCAGAGACTGGTTTCACAGAAGACCTTTATCCCAAGGCCCTGGCAGGGAGGGGATGGTTTCAGGATAATTCAAGAGCATTACATTTATCGCGCATTTTATTATTGTTACCTCAGCTCCACCTCAGACCATCAGACATTAGATCTTGGAGGTTGGGGACCCCTGATACTGGTGACTTAAAACCAATAAAATGCCTTAAACAATAAGATGTTTAAGGTTATTGCATCCTAATTGAAAAGCTAAAGCCTAAATTATTTAAATCCTAAGTTAGTTAGGCTCTCATATAGCATATATAATGTGGAAATGAAAAGATACAGACTAAATAACAAAACATCCCTGTTGTGGCTTACCTAAAGATTCTATTTTTAATGTTCTCAGCCCTTCAGAGAGATTCTGCCAAACACAGGTTTAAGATTCCTGTCTAGCAACAGAAATCATATAGATCATAATCTTCTTTATGAAATTTCTATAGAACTGTAGGGAAGGTTTTCTTAGAAACTTAGGTTGTGTATTTCCCATAGTGATGTACTGAATGCCTAATAAATTGTCCAAAAATATTCATTTAGTTCAGCTCAGTTCAGTTGCTCAGTCAT
This sequence comes from Neotragus pygmaeus, assembly GCA_006410875.1. Lineage (NCBI taxonomy): Eukaryota > Metazoa > Chordata > Mammalia > Artiodactyla > Bovidae > Neotragus > Neotragus pygmaeus. The sequence continues at coordinate 20,863 of SJYV01049557.1, forward strand.
GTCCGACTCTTTGCAATCCCATGAATTGCAGCACGCCAAGCCTCTCTGTTCATTACCAACTCTCAGCATTTTATTAATGAAAAATAAGGTCATAAGAATGAACTATTTTGCTTTTATAAGTGTACAATTATTAAATACAGATATACAATTGGTAATAAAAAATAATATATTTGGGGTAATGAAAACATGAAAAATTTCTGTTTGAAGATAGTCTNTTCATTACCAACTCTCAGCATTTTATTAATGAAAAATAAGGTCATAAGAATGAACTATTTTGCTTTTATAAGTGTACAATTATTAAATACAGATATACAATTGGTAATAAAAAATAATATATTTGGGGTAATGAAAACATGAAAAATTTCTGTTTGAAGATAGTCTGAATACATTCAGTTCACTTGTGGCATATAGGATATTGTGCTTTTTGTATTTATTATTATAAATGTTCACATAAGAATCAGGGTAACCTCTGGGTTGCCTTGCCATGTTCTGGTGTCTGTCTTGTGTGTTTTTTTATCTACAGTCAATAAAAAGAAATGTTAGACACATACCATGTTCTGTGATACTCATCCTCATATAATAAGAATTACAATATTAGTTATATAAGAAGGAAAATATCCTTTTCTATTTCTAAATATGAACTATCTGTGTTAAAGGTCAATGTTTTCTTAATTCATTTTTAGAATGCTTTCATAAACATTTCCCAGCATGACTACTTTCCTGAAAGGTGCTGCCTCCTGAATTTAGGAAGGACATGATTCATTGAAATGGTAATTTACCAAATGTTCAGTTATTGTATCTACTTATCAATATTCCTTTAGAATGCCTGCAGGAGATGCAATGTCTCATTTTCTAGTCCCAAGGGACAGCAGGCAATTTATGCATAATAACTATCTGTTACATTTCTCTAACACAGTCACTTTGCTTCTAAATAGTAACTGTGTTTTACTTATAGAAATGTTTACCAGGATATTAACAATTTGTTAAAGCCCTGACATGGAGAATGTAAAATAATATAATTCAATTTGGAAATCTATAATTTCAAGTGATACAATTTTACCAGTCTTCTTAGTCAAGGTAGGATAAAGCAACTTTCCTGTCAGAGATGATTGGATAATGTGATACATTACCTGATTACCAAATGATTCTGGGAAAACAACCCATTTCTCTATATTAATCTGACTTGTTTAGTGTTTTTTCTCTCTCTGCATTCAGATGAGGTGCTCGACACCAACCTAATTCTTTTTTATGTGCATTGGCTGTTTTTTTACAACACCATTTTTTCCTAAACTGCTTAAATAATGACAGTTTTGCAAAGTTCTGAATAGTTTTCCAAATGTCTTGAATTTTAACTTGGTGCATTTTCCTTCATGACTATATGTGTGGGTGGAAACAAGAAATTGGAAAATTTGCAACTTGGTAAATTTCTATAATATGCTGTAATATCTGAATGTGGCTGATATCATGTTGTATTTATGTGGCATCTTGCATTAGGTACCTTTCACATTTTTTTTGTTATTTTCCAATTATTAATTATTTTAGGAAAGGAAATTAGCGACACAGAAGAAATAGACAATTTAATTTTGCATGGTCAGTGAATAAATAGCAAATACTAGACAAATGTCTTTTCTGAGGTTTTTAACCATTTGTTTGAGAAAGGTAGAAATCATGTCTATTGTTGAATACAAAAGCTTTCATATATTGTGCTGAACTTGTCCCAAATTTCTAAGGATCCATACCTTATGTTTCATAAGATACAAGTGTATAGCCTTTTATCTGGGTTCAAGTCAGTCAACTGTCTCAACACATTGTAATATATCCTTGACACTAGAATGCCAAGTAAGGACCCGGATGTTCTTTTTTATTTTATGGATTTGTTGTTGATGTTATAATAATTTTACTCATGATCCTAGCTGTTCCAATGTTCTTTTCCAGTGGTAGAAGTGAAAATTCCAGTAGACATTATTTGCATCATACAACATAGATTTTTTGTCTCAAAGGAAACTTTAATGGCCTTATTGTTTCGCTCTCTGAATGTGGAAATGGAGGCACCAGTAGGTTCGATACAGGATATAGGATGCTTGGGGCTGGTGCACTGGGATGACCCAGAGAGATGATATGGGGAGGGTGGTAGGAGGGGGGTTCAGGATTGGGAACTCATGTACATATGTGGTGGATTCATGTCAATGTATGGCAAAACCAATACTGTATTGTAAAGTAAAAAAAAAAAAATTAAATTAAAATTTTTTAAATAAAAAATAAATCAAAGAGGAATTTAATGTGAGAATTATAAATTCAAAGGATATTCTTATGCTGCTTTTCTAAAATATAAATGTTCTTCTTTGAATTCCACAATTGCTTAATTTAATCTTGACCACTTTCATCATAGAGCTTCCCTAGTGGCTCAGATGGTAAAGAATCTGCCTTCAATTCAGGAGACCTGGGTTCAATCCTTGGGTCTGGAAGATCCCCTGGGGAAGGACATGGCTACCCACTCCAAAATTCGTGCCTGGAGAATTCCAGGAACAGAGGAGCTTGGTGGGCTACCATCCATGGGGTGCAAATAGCCAGATATGACTGAACAACTAACACATGTTCATCATACCACAAGAGTTATTTTTGTTTTTTAAAGCTAGTAATGACATAGGTTTCCTTGTAATTTGCTTGTTATTTGACTGCTAAACTTTCTCTTTCTTGCTTTCTTCTACATGGAAATTGAATTCTCTTGCTTGATTTTCTACCCTTGTCATATTTTTCAAGTACTATTTCTTACATCCTATTTTTTGGATGTTTTCTTCTGAATCACTGACCTTGATCTCTGGCTTGGATTTTTGTCTATTTATTCAGCTTATTGTATCTTCCCTGGTGGCTCAGATGGTAAAGCATCTGCCTACAATGCCTACCATGTGGGAGACCCAGGTTCAATCCCTGGGTCAGGAAGATCTCCTGGAGAAGGAAATGGCAACCCACTCCAGTATTCTTGCCTAGAAAATCCCATGGATGGTGGAACCTGGTAGTCCACAGTCCATGGAGTTGCAAAGAATTGGACATGACTGAGCGACTTCACTTTTTTTGTGGATTCAGCTTATGTTCAGTTGCCTCTATGTGTAGGCCAGAATAGTGCTTTGCCTTTGTTTTTAAACCACCTTACTGAGGCATAATTAACATAACATGCAAAAGGCTGCACATACTAATGTACACAGTTTGATGAGGTTGGAGGTAAGTATACAGTTGTGAAGTTATCATCACAATGATTGCCATAAGCCTATTACTGCCAAACATTTCCTCTTGCCTTTATTTATTTATTTCTATGGAATAAGAGCATCTAACATAAGGGATAACTTCTTAGCAAATTTTAAAGTGGACAGCATAGTATTGTTCATTGCAATTACTGTGCTGTCCAGTAAATCTCTATGACCTACTCACCTTATTATAACTGAGACTTTGTACTGCAGATGGTGACTGCAGCCATGAAATTAGAAGATGCTTACTCCTTGGAAAAAAAGTTATGACCAACCTAGATAGCATATTAAAAAGCAGAGACATTACTTTGCCGACTAAGGTCCGTCTAGTCAAAGCTATGGTTTTTCCAGGGGTCATGTATGGATGTGAGAGTTGGACTGTGAAGAAAACTGAGTGCTGAGGAATTGATGCTTTTGAACTGTGGTGTTGGAGAAGACTCTTGAGAGTCCCTTGGACTGCAAGGATATCCAACCAGTCCATTTTAAAGGAGATCAGTACTGGGTGTATTTTGGAAGGACTGATGCTAAAGCTGAAACTCCACTATTTTGCCCACCTCATGCAAAGAGTTGACTCATTGGAAAAGACCCTGATGCTGGGAAGGATTGAGGGCAGGAGGAGAAGGGGATGACAGAGGATGAGATGGTTGGATGGCATCACCGACTTGATGGAAATGAGTTTGAGTAAGTTCTGGGAGTTGGTGGTGGACAGGGAAGCCTGGAGTGATGCAATCCAAAGAGTTGGACATGACTGGGTGACTGAACTGAACTGAATTGAGAAACCAACCAGCCTGAGAAATAACTAACAAGCCTGAGAAAACTTAAGCTACAAGTTAGTTTTGGGAAGCTTAGCACAGCATGCAATTGATATGGATCTAGGGGTAACCCTTGTTCTGATATCAGATGCCCTAAACATCAAACCTGGATTTGAGAAAATTGCAATTTTTTTCCTTGGTGACTTTATGTCCCTTTAAGGATAAAAACTTTAGCAAGTAAGTAGATGATGTTTTCCTGTGAGGAGGCCTGAAAAAGAGAGAAAAGAACCAAATCATCCACATATTGCAGCAAATTAGAAGCCCTAGGGAACTTTATATCATCTAGATCAGCCTTCAGAATTTGTGAGAAATAAGAAGGATTCTCAGTAAATCCCTGAGGCATTATTGCCTAGGTAAACTGCTTTTCTTCCAAAGTGAAAGCAAAAGGTATTGGCAAGCTTCATCAACAAGAATACTAGAGAATGCACTGCATAAATCAATTATAGCAAAGAATTTGCTTCCAGTGGGAATGGATTTTAGTAGGATATGAGATTAGGAATAATAAGGTGTCAAAGGATAACAATTCTGTTTATTGCTGAGAGGTCTTAGACAAACCTCTGCCCTCAGCCCTCAGATTTTCTCATTGATAAATGGGAGTGCTATATGGGTAATGATANCAGTGGGAATGGATTTTAGTAGGATATGAGATTAGGAATAATAAGGTGTCAAAGGATAACAATTCTGTTTATTGCTGAGAGGTCTTAGACAAACCTCTGCCCTCAGCCCTCAGATTTTCTCATTGATAAATGGGAGTGCTATATGGGTAATGATAATCTTCTATTATGGGCCTTATACCTTGAAAAATTTCTTTACATAACATTGAATAATTCTTACGAGAGGACATAAGGGATCTGTTTGAATCCTGATGTGAGGTGTGCTGTGAATTCTGCCCATGTTAGTTGGAAATGTTGCCCTTAAGGAGGGTGGTAGCAGACTCAAAAGGTGAATGATGAGTATTTCCACTGTCAGTTCTAGCACCATCAGAGACAGAATAAGTAAAAAAATGTCAAAGGATCATTTACTTCACCTTGTTGCATGCCTTGATGACCACCATCAGGTTCAAGAACTATATCCCTCCTTGGGAGAAACAAATCTAAGAAGTCCTGGCCTAATAAGGGGATGTGTGTGCATGTGCTCAGTCACTTCAGTCGTGTCCGACTCTTTGCCACCCCATGGACTGTAGCCTGGAAGGCTCTTCTGTCCATGGGATTCTCCAGGCAAGAATACTGCAGTGGATTGCCATTTCCTCCTCCAGGGGTATCTTCTCGACACAGGGATCTAACCCAGGTCTCCAGTGTCTCCTGCCTTACAAGCAGATCTTTTACTGCCACAATCAGTGGCAGAAGAACTCAGAGAAAAGAGCATGCATCTCTCAAAGGGCCTAAACAAAATAGTATTGGTTCAGAGTCAGGAAACTCTGGAGGTTCACTAGACAGCCTCACTACTGGAACTGTTTTAGTCCTCTGAGATGGGGGCTGCTTTATAGTAATGAGGTTGAGTGTGACTCTGGTGTCATCTAGGACTGGAAGAGCTCATCACCAACCTGGAGAAATGTTTCCCCAAACCAATTATGAGGAAGGATGCAGAAGAGGCCTTGCAGTTCCTCACAGCCTCACTACTGAGAATTCAGAGAATGTTGGCAAGTCCAGTTAGAAGGCTGAAAGTGCCAGATTTTTTAAAATTTGTAACAATCTCTTCCTCAATGGTAGCTCTTCGCAATAACAGAAGAACCTAGGAGAGTTTTGATTTTATTTAAGGTCTTTCACTTGCTTCAGTTGAAGCTTAAAAATATTGGTAGAAACTGTCAATCCAAATCTTCCAATTTATCCCTTACCTCAGACCCACTACTAGATATAAAATAAGTAACTCATAAGGATGTACTGCATAGCGTATGGAAAATACTCTCTAATGACCTACATGGGAAAAGAATATTTAAAAGAGTAGATATATGCATTGAAATAACAGAATCACTTGGCTAAACACCTAAAACTAACACAATATTATAAATTGGTTATATCCCCCAAAATTTAAAATAAAAATTAACAGTCAAAAAATTTTGGTGGTTTTATTTTGAGGTGACTCATCTAAATTATGAGAGAAGTGGTTTGACAAACTAACTGACTCTAGAGTGAACATAGCTTTCCATTCCTTCCTGGTCCTTTTCACTAGAAGATCAGACTTTTCTTAATAATAATCTGAAGTTGATTGTAATAACTATGAATATATTCATCAGGTTTCTGTGTGCAAACCTGAGTTTTGTTCTGATTAACAGTCTTCAGAAAAGCCCAAGGAATTTGCTCATTGAAATTGCCTAGCAATTTCCTGAGCCTAATCATAGGAGTTAGCAAATGGTCTCCCAGGTATAGTTTTAGAGACCTGTCAAGACTTTCCCAATTAGTGATTTTTATCCAAAGCTGGACCTGGGCTTCACTGACAAGCATATAAAGCAGCTAATATAAGTAAGAGAAAACAGGTTGATACATTTGAATGACTATATTAAATTCTGTAGGAAATATGTAAGGGTCTTTGGTTACTTTGTAAAAATCTTTGCTATAACAAGGGTTTGTCCTCTGGATCCTCTGAAGGTTTCATTTTAATTTGATAGATTCCTATGGATTTAGGGGAAATGGAGGCTGAGATGAGTTTCAAAGAAAAAAGGGATGAGAAAATTAAGATGGGGTTCCTTTTATTTCTTTTTCTGCTCTGATTGCTGTGGCCAAAACTTCCAGAACTATGTTGAAGAGTAGTGGTGAAAGTGGACNTGGACCGCAGCCCACAAGGCTTCTCTGTCCACGGGATTTTCCAGGCAAGAGTACTAGAGTGGGGTGCCATTGCCTTCTCCGTTACTCACTGCTAGTGGGAATATAATAAAACAGCATACCTTCCTTTGGAAAAAGTTTAGCTGTTTCTTCTTAACACATACCTATCCTATGATCCAGCAATTTCACTCCTAAGTATTTATCTAAGAGAAATAAAACTATATGATCCCAAAGGACCTGTACAAAATGTTCATAGTAACTTTAGTGACAACAGCAAAAAAGTGTAAATGACCCAAATGTTCACTAAACAGGTTAACAAAAAATCATTATACATTAATATTACAGAATACTATTCAGCACAGAAGAGGCAAAAGCTACTGAACATGGATGAAGTTGTTGTTATACTGAGCAAAAGAAGGCTGATTTAAAAAAGAATAGATTCTAACCATGTGAAAAGTCTAACCCAAATGCATAGGAACATTCCTACAAATACAAACAGCTAACTTACTGACAACTCCCCAGCTATTTACAAATAGACAAAAATTCCCTAAGAATATTTTTAACCTTCTTTGTGACTAATGGCACTTGATAAAAACTCTGAGGCTGCATGTGAAAAGCACTCTGACTTAGCAGGGAACAGTATTCGACATATTCAAAAATTAGCATTTAGATATATTTTAAAATAAAAATTTCAACTTTATTGCCACTGTAGTTCATCTAGTATCCCCACAAAATTGTTTCTATTACTTTTTCATTGCAAATATACAATATTTCAGATACACAGTGACTTAAATTTCTGTAAATCACCACTCTATGAATCTAATCATCATTTCTAACACTGCTTCTATGGAGAAATAAATTTTAAATTCCAAATAAACTTACAGAACTCAATGTGTAGAGTACTTTAAAACTAGCTCACCCTCTCTTTTGTGTGTATATACATACATACATACATACATATATTATATATATATATATATATATATACACACATACACACAAAATACATTTCAGACTTTCCTGGTGGTCCAGTGGTTAAGAATCTGCCTGCCGATGCAGGGGACACAGGTTCAATCCCTGGTAAGGGAAGAGTCCACATGCCACAGGGCAACTAAGCCCATGTGCCACAATTACTGAGCCCAAACCCAAGAGCCTTGCTCTGCAACAGAAGTCACCGCAATGAGAAGCCTGAACACTGCAACTAGAGAAAACCCAGGAGCAGCAATGAAGATGCAGCACAGCCAAAAAAAAAGTTTAACTAAAAAAATAATTTTTTAAAAAATATTTCAATTGCTCAAGTCTCTGAACCTCATTAAATCACTCAATAGTACAAAATCTAATTTCTTATAGTGAACACATCTACCAAGATAAATTTTCACAAATCCCTTTAAGCATTCACAGTATTTTGTTTGACTCTAAAACACAGAAATACAGCATTTTAAAGGAAAAGTCAAAATAACCATTCTTTCAAAGTTCTCAAAGTATCTAACAGAGAGGAAAAGAATGGTAAAATAGGAATGGTTAACTAAACATAAAAGTACAAGTAATAAAGCAGAAATCCTGCAATAGAAACAAAGAAATTTCTACAAACATGACACAGGAAAATGGTAAAAAGCAAACTGCTGCTGCTGCTGCTAAGTCGCTTCAGTCATGTCCAACTCTGTGCGACCCCACAGACGGCAGCCCACCAGGCTCTGCCGTCCCTGGGATTCTCCAGGCAAGAACACTAGAGTGGGTTGCCATTTCCCTCTCCAATGCATGAAAGTGAAAGTGAAGTCGCTCAGTCGTGTCTGACTCTTAGTGACCCCATGGACTGCAGCCTACCAAGCTCCTTTGTCCATGGGATTTTCCAGGCAAGAGTACTAGTGGTGAATAAATTATGTCTGGCATGAACACACTGCAAAGGTAAGTACAAGATACATTATTAACCTAGCATAAAAGAAAAATTTCTGAACTAAATCTGGATATCTAATATAATCAGGAGAGCATATAAAAGATAATTTAATGGTTCTGCTATGCTGTGCTTAGTCGCTCAGTCATGTCCAACTCTTTGCGACCCCATGGACTGCATGGAGCCCACCAGGTTCCTCTGTCCATGGATACTCTCTAGACAAGAATACCGGAGTGGGTTGCCATGTCATTGTCCAGGGGATCTTCCAGACCCAGGGATTGAACCGAGGTCTCCTTCATTGCAGGCAGATTTTTTAGTGTCTGAGCCACCAGGGTAGTATGTAATTTAATGGTTACTTGTATGTAATTTAATGGTTACTTACTTATATTTACTATATGAATATATAGGGAGCAATGAGAAAAAAATCAGTTATAGGTCAGAACCTCACAACTGAGAAACAGTACTAGAAAAATGTAGATAATGCAAAATTCAAAGGATCAGAAACCAGTAAAGGGTTAATAAAAGGAACGTTACTCTGTACATCAAGAATACAAGCCCCGAGCAAGAGTTTTTACATCTAAAAATTAGATTTTAAATGAAACTAATTTTTACAGAAAGTTATTCTATATTGAATTTGGATAAAGTAGCCAAGACTAGATTACTGATGATGAGAATCCTTGTCTTAGACCAAAAGGATCTAAGATGTTTTAGCATGCAATAAACAAAAGATATTTTTTATCTTTTTTTTTTTGGCCACTTGGCATATGAGATCCTAGTTCCCCAACCAGGGATCAAACCTGGGCCCCCTGCAGTGGAAGCACAGAGTCCTAACCACAGGACTCTCAGAGAAGTCCTTTATTCTTTTTGGAAAAATTTAACTGTAGAACTTAGAAAGAGAAGTAATGACACAAAGGCTCCAATTATCCCATTACAGTTGACTCTTGAATAATGATTGCAAGGGGGAGAGGCTAGGGTACCAACACTCCACGCAATTGAAAAATTCATGTGTAACTTAGTCGGTTCTTTCTATGCGCAGTTTTTCTGAATACATGGCTCCTCTGTAGCTTCAGTCCCATCTTCTCAGATTCATCCAATCATGACCATACATACTATAAGTATTTACTACTGAAAAAAAATCTGAGTACAAATGGACTTGTGCAGTTGATTAAGAGTTAACTGTATTTACCATTCCTTAACAATATTATAGGTGGTTCCTTGGCTCAGACGGTAAAACGTCTACCTGCATTGTGGGAGACCCGGGTTCAATCCCTGGGTCAGGAAGATCCTCTGGCGAAGGCAATGGCAACCCACTCCAGTACTCCTGCCTGGAAAATTCCATGGACTGAGGAACCTGGTAGGCTACAGTCCATGGGGTCGCAGAGTCAGACACTGAGTGACTTTACTTTCACTTTCACTAACAATATTGTACTCCCTGTCATCCTTGCACTGCCTATTAGAGAGGCCCAACATCCTTCAAGACAGTGCTGAATGTCTCTCTTGTGCTTTTCCTAGAAGCATATTCTAAAGGCTTCCATGCCCCACTACCTAAAAAGTTAAGTGTTCCTCCCACAGAATGACCTTCCTTATCGTCATGTACTTAGCATCAATTTTTCAATGCTTCACCCTTTAAATAACACAATTTACACTGTGTTCATTGACTTAATTGCGTATTGCCCCTCTGCTCGTGAGAACAAAGAAACGACCTTATTAATCTGTACCCTAACTAATCAAAGAATCTTAAATACTACTGATGTTCAATAAATTTTTGGATAAAGATTCAGACTTCCTTTAATGATCAAATGAATGTCCTATCTATTCTTCTATTCATAGCCTTTCACTTATTACTGAATCACAGCATCTAAAACAATACTAACAATGGGGCTCAATACAACTGTTTTCTCATTATACCTAATGTTTGTTATCACTAAAAGTATCTCCTCCTCTTTCATTTGGTATCCCACTAAATGAAACCCAGGTGGGAAATACAGTATGTTAGAAAAGGCAGAGGAACCAGAGATCAAATTGCCAACATCTGCTGGATCATCAAAAAAGCGAGAGAGTTCCAGAAAAACATCTATTTCTGCTTTATTGACTAACCAAAGCCTTTGACTGTGTGGATCACAAGAAACTGGAAAATTCTGAAAGAGATGGGAATACCAGACCACCTGACNTATCTTCTGGACTTCACTTTTCTGATAAAAAGTCATTAGTGAGTGATACTGTTGTTCTGCATGTAATGCGTTGTTTTCTTGGTGGTGTGAGGTTTTGAAGTGTTTAGATTCCAGCAGTTGGATTAAGATGTACCTCTGTGTGGTTTTCTTTGCACGTATCCCTGTTAGTATTTGCAGTGCTTCTTAAATCTGTAAATTTATGTCTTAAACCACATTTTAGACAAAATTTTGCCTTTATTTTAAAATATTTTTTGTATCCCCCTTATCTTCTTTTCTGGAGTCCAAGTACCTTTATGTTAGACCATTTTATTTTGTCCCATAGCTTTCTGGGGCTATGTTTATTTTTTTCAGCCCTTTGCCCTTGCTCTTTTCTTGTGATTAAATGCTCTCTGTATATGTTTATCTTTAAGGACACCTATTCCTCCTCTCCCCAATCTGCTATTTAACCTAATTGAATTAACTCTTTATTTTAATGGATTCAAAATTCATTTTGTTATTTTGTATACTTGGTATTTCTCTGCTGAGATTCCTTATTTACTAAGTGCATATTTTCCTTTATTTCCTTATGTAACCTTTAGCATAGTTACATTAGCTATCTCTATTTTTTATTGGAGGGTAATTGCTCTACAGTGTTGTATTGATTTCTGTCTAAAATGATGTGAATTTGCCATAAGTATAGATATATTCCTTCCTTCTTAAGCCTCTCTTCATCCCACCCCTCTAGGTCATCACAGAGCACTAGTCTGAGCTCCCTGTATTATACAGCAACTTCCAACTAGCTATCTGTTTTACATATGGTAAAACATTGCTCATTTTAAATCATAAAAACATATTTGCACATATTTTTAAATTTTATTCATATGGAAGTGTATAAAAGTAGAAATACAAAGCAGATTTTATTTACTATGTTGCTTGATTTATACCTTTTAAATATTTACATGATATGTGGCTTTCCTTTTTTCTGAGGCCTTGAATAAAGGGATTATAGAAACTAAGGTTGAAGGCATTAGCCAAATTAAAGATGAATGAAATTTTAGGTTATTCCAGATTCAAATATTATTTTAAGACTATATTGACTTACGCAAATATTGGAGCTGTGTTGTACCCATATATTGTAAGGAATGATCTAGTAGGAAGTGTGAATGAAAGATCTGAGGAAAATAGGATTAGAGAAGGAACACAGGCAAGACACAGTGTGAAATAGTAAAGGATGTGAGTAGTGACAATGTACTCCAATACTCTTGCCTGGAAAATCCCATGGACGGAGGAGCCTCGTAGGCTGCAGTCCATGGGGTTGCTAAGAGTCGGACACAACTGAGCGACTTCACTTTCGCTTTTCACTTTCCACTTTCATGCATTGGAGAAGAAAATGACAACCTGCTCCAGTGTTCTTGCCTGGAGAATCCCAGGAACGGTAAGGCCTGAAGGGCTGCCGTCTATGGGGTTGCACAGAGTCAGACACTACTGAAGTGACTTAGCAGCAGCAGTGACAATGTAAATGTGAATTTCAGAAAGAAGAAAAAGAAAATGCATTTAAGGAAGAACTTATGTATGTTCCTGAGAAATATGTTATGGAACTTCGACAGTCTGGGCTGGAAATATTATCATCAAATGAGAAATTAGATTTTATCAAATTGCTACCATGTTGTAAAGGCATCAGTTCTGTTGCTCAGTCATGTCTGATTCTTTGCAACCCCGTGGACTGCAGCACACCAGGCTTCCCTGTCCATCACCAACTCCTGGGGCCTGTTTAGACTCATGTCCATTGAGTCAGTGATGCCATCCAACCCTCTTATTTCCTGTTGTCCCTTCTCCTCCCACCTTTACTATTTCAGAGCATCAGGGTCTTCTCCAGTGAGTTGGTTCTTCACAATAGGTGACCAAAGTATTGGAGTTTCAACTTCAGCATGTGTTTCCAGTGAATATTCAGGACTGATTTCCTTTAGGATGAACTGGTTGGATCTCCTTACAGTCCAAAGGACTCTTCAAGAGTCTTCTCCAACACCACAATTCAAAAGCATCAATTCTTCAGTGCTCAGCTTTCTCTATAGTCCAACCCTCACACCTATACATGACTACTGGAAAAACCGTAGCTTCGACTAGATAGACATTTGTTGGCAAAGTAATGTCTCTGCTTTTTAGTATGCTGTCTAGGTTGGTCATAACTTTCCTTCCAAGGAGCAAGCATCTTTTAATTTCATGGCTGCAATCACTATCTGCAGTGATTTTGGAGCCCAAGAAAGTAAAGTCTCTTATTGTTTCCACATCTATTTGCCACATGCCATGATCTTCGTTTTCTGAATGTTGAGTGTTAAGCCAACTTTTTCACTCTTCTCTTTCACTTCCATCAAGAGGCTCTTTAGGTCTTTGCTTTCTGCCATAAGGGTGATGTCATCTGCATATCTGAGCTTATTGATATTTCTCCCGGCCATCTTGATTCCAGCTTGTGCTTCTTCCAGCCCAGCGTTTCTCATGATGTACTCTGCATAGAAGTTAAATAAGCAGGGTGACAATATACAGCCTTGACGTACTCCTTTTCCTATTTGGAACCAGTCTGTTGTTCCATGTCCAGTTCTAACTGTTGCTTCCTGACCTGCATACAGGTTTCTCAAGAGGCAGGTCAGGTGGTCTGGTATTCCCATCTCTTTCAGAATTTNGACAATATACAGCCTTGACGCACTCCTTTTCCTATTTGGAACCAGTCTGTTGTTCCATGTCCAGTTCTAACTGTTGCTTCCTGACCTGCATATAGGTTTCTCAAGAGGCGGGTCAGGTGGTCTGGTATTCCCATCTCTCAGAATTTTCCACAGTTTCTTGTGATCCACAAAGTCAAAGGCTTTGGCATAGTCAATAAAGCAGAAATAGATGCTTTTCTGGAACTCTCTTCCCTTTTTCATGATCCTACAGAGTATACACTTATTATTCCCATTTTATAGATGAGGAAGTTGAAGAACAAAAGGTAAGTCACTTGCTCAAGGTCAGGCAGCTAAGTGGCAGAAATGTGATTTGCACCCAAGGACTCAGTTTCTAGAGTCCATACTGTTAACCTCTATGTCATGCTTTTAAGAAGAAATTTGAATGCCGAGGTTATGAAGTTAGTGCACTTCACCCTTGCCGGTAGCATCACACACTGGTAAAAATCCTTTTGGAAATTAATATGGAAACACTTAAGAGCAGGAAATGTTCATATTCTTTGATCATATGGTTCATTCCTGGGAGTTTCATTTAAAGAAATAATTTAAGAGTATCATTAAAGATGGCAAACAAAAAAACTTCATAGAACCTTGAAAACATGTTCATAAGACAAACTGACCAAAGATTATTAAAAGCATACAAAATATATACACAATGAATATTATACAAAAACAAAGTGGTTGTTGTATTGGACAGTACTTTGGGATAGCTTTTTAACTTTTTTTTACGCAAGTAATAAGTAAAAGCAGTCTCCTTTTAAATTCAAACTGCACACAGATAAGGCTAAAGGCCTCATCGCTACCAAATGCTTGTCACTTCCTCCCACTAGTTTTGATCCCACACCCTTCTCCTAGAGACAATCAGTGTTTGGTCTATTTCCTTTCACAATTTTTTCATGCCTTTGTAAGTACTACTCATAGAAATGTAGCTCATTCCTTACTGTGATGCACAGTATTCTGTTATGTAACAATACTACAGATAGTCTAGATATTCCTTATTGTTGGACATTTATCTTGTTTCTCATTTTTTCCTTCATACATTTGCCTCATAATGAAATATATACATATACATGAAAAATCATGCCTTCTAATAAAATATATACATATACACATATAGTATGCTTCTTTAGAAAGCGATAACTAGGTCATCCACATTTCTTTCATTTAATAAATATCAAACTTCCTTCCAAATGGCTCTACCAAATTACATGCCTACAACTGTGCTTTTCCTAGCCTTTTATTCACTGTTTATATAGTCTCCATAATTCAAACAAAAATTTCTAAAAGAATCTATCTTGTATGGCCCTATACAGCTAGTTATTCAAATAATGGAGAAAATAAATCTCCATTTCTCTTGTTATTGAGAAGGTATAAATCTAGTTCCCTGCTCTTATGTACTAGTTTTAAATCATCTGTAATTCAAAGCAGAAAACAGTGCGACAATGTAAACGCCGTTTAGCCTTAGCACTCACAGATAATGCTGACAGTGTTGCTACATGTGGGTGTGCGGAAAAGTGAATGCATCACTTCTACAATGCCCATACAAAGCTGTTCTTGGCTTTACCACAACACACACGGTTAGTGCATGCTGTAGAGTAGACTGTGGCTCGGTATCTTCACTTCACAGACTGCCAGTGTCTGTAATCAAAAGGAACCAATCCGTCTTTGCAGACCATCAGGTTGGACCATCTGCCACTACTTCTGCTTCCCCAGCATCCCCGAGCTTTGCTGCATTGCATAAAAAATTGCAATAGTCGAAGAGAAAATTTTGCATCTTCCTATTAGTTTCTATTTACAAGCATACAAATGTGAAAAAAAAATACAGAATGGACTATGTGTGCTGGACAGCTGAGCTACTTTATCAATAATGCACCAATAACAACTCATCAGCTTAGAGCACAAATGGAGAAATAGGCAAGTTGTACAGGTTTTCTTCTACTAAGAATGGCAGCTCACATTCGGAAACATGCCAAATATGTCACTTAACAATCTCAAATGAATATGTCTTTGAAAACTGCCCATAAGAACATAAATCAGAAAAGACACCACTTAGTTTATGATCACAGGAAATTTGTTGTAAAATGCTGCAGGAGAGTCTTAAAAATGTCATGGAAAGAAGCCTTTAAGTATTCACTTGGCTTTTTTTATTCTCCATAATATAAAATGACTACTTAACATATGTTGATGACAAGTTTTCTAATTCATTCACTTGCTTCCAGCAGTTTTTCAAATCAAACACACAATTTATCATTCTCCTGGTTCATAAACTTTTGAGCTATCAGCAACATTGCACTGATCAGTTCAACTACACTAAAATATATGTTTCCAAGTACTCTCCATTTCCTCAGAGATGAAAAAACTTAGTCAAAAGACAATCAATAGTCCTAATTTCTCTGCAAATCTAACCAAATGTAATGACAAGTTGTCATCAGTGCCTTTAATCTCTAAAAAAAGAAAAGAATATACGTTGTATCTAACCTAACATTTTACACTTTAAAGGCATTTTCACAGACTATCTCATAAGATTCTTCTCAAATAAGTGGGGGGCGGGGTGGGGGTTGGAATTCCCTAGCAGTTGAGTGGTTAGGACTCGGAGCTTTCACTGCAAGGTCCTAGGGTTCAATCACTAGTCTAGGAACTAAGACTCCACAAACTGCTGGGGATGGCAAAAAAAAAAAAAAAAAAANTTTGCTTTGATCAATGCATTCTCTAGGCAAAAGTCTATTAGAGACTTTGCCTTGCTTCATTCCATATTCCAATGCCAAATTTGCCTGTTACCACAGGTGTTTCTTGGCTTCCTACTTTTGCATTCCAGTCCCATGAAAAGGACATCTTTATTGGGTGTTAGTTCTGAAAGATCTTGTTAGTCTTCACAGAACCATTCAATCTCAGCTTCTTCAGTGTTACTGGTTGGGGCATAGACTTGGATTACTGTGATATTGAATGGTTTGCCTTGGAAACGAACAGAGATCATTCTGTTGTTTTTGAGATTGCATCCAAGTATTGCATTTCAGACTCTTTTGTTGACCATGATGGCTACTCCATTTCTTATAAGGGATTCCTGTTCACAGTAGTAGATATAATGGTCATCTGAGTTAAATTCACCCATTCCAGTCCATTTTAGTTCGCTGATTCCTAGAAACTCGACTTTCACTCTTGCCATCTCCTTTTGACCACTTCCAATTTGCCTTGATTCATGAATCTAACATTCCGGGTTTCTATTCAATATTGCTCTTTATAGCATCGGACCTTGCTTCTATCACCAGTCACATCCCCAGTTCGGTTTGCTTTGCTTTGGCTCCACCCCTTCATTCCTTCTGGAGTTATTTCTCCACTGACCTCCTGTAGCATATTGGGCACCTACCGACGCTCATCTTATTTATGGTGCTGCAGGTCTCACATTCACAGCAGGTTGTCACTCGTAGTCAGGGCAATGTCCACGCAGGTTAGAAGCAAGGTCAGAGGCCTGCTCTGCTTTGTCTCTGAAGCCTAAACAAGACTATTTATTTAATTTCCCTAACATATTTTTAGAATTTTATTGCTATTTTCAGAAAAATAATTTTAATCAAAGATCTGGACACCCCATGGCACAATGGAACAGACACAGAAAGTTAACTATCACAAGTCCACCTCTTGTCAACTTGGCACCATTATACATCTCCTTCAGTTCAGTTCAGTTCTGTCGCTCAGTCATGTCCAACTCTTTGCGACCCCATGAATCAGAGCACGCCAGGCCTCCCTGTCCATCATCAACTCCCAAGTTCACTCAGACTCGCGTCCATTGAGTCAGTGATGCCATCCAGCCATCTCATCCTTGGTCATCCCTTTCTCCTCCTGCCCGCAATCCCTCTCAGCATCAAAATCTTTTCCAATGAGTCAACTCTTCGCATAAGGTGGCCAAAGTACTGGAGTTTCAGCTTTAGCTTCATTCCTTCCAAAAGAAATCCCAGGTTTGATCTCCTTCAGAATGGACTGGTTGGATCTCCTTGCAGTCCAGGGGACTCTCAAGAGTCTTCTCCAACAGCACAGCTCAAAAGCATCAATTCCTTAGTGCTTAGCCTTCTTCACAGTCCAACTCTCACATCCAAACATGACTATTGGAAAAACCATAGCCTTGACTAGATGTACCTTAGTCGGCAAGGTAATGTCTCTGCTTTTGAATATGCTATCTAGGTTGGTCATAACTTTTCCTCCAAGGAGTAAGCGTCTTTTTAATTTCATGGCTGCAGTCACCATCTGCAGTGATTTTGGAGCCCCCAAAAATAAAGTCTGACACTGTTTCCACTGTTTCTACATCTCCTTTAATTATAATTAATCTCCAAATAAAGACAATAACCAAGCTGTGGCTCTGATTGTTATGATGTAACTTTCCTGTATACAACAAAACAGATGCTAGCCCCTCCCCCAGAAGAAGTAAGGAACTTGAGTCCTGTTTAGCAAGACTCACATGATGTTTTATGGTACATAGTAAGGAATACCACAGTGAAGAAAACAAAGATATTTACATGGAAATATATTCATAACAAAAGAACTTCCCATGGTAAAGAATTTGCCAGCCAAAGCAGGAGACACAAGAGACTTGGGTTTGATCCCTGGGTCAGGAAGATCCCATGGGTTAGGAAACGGCACCTGGATCCAGTTAGTGTTAGTTAGTGTTAGTCGCTCAGTGATGCACAACTCTTTGTGACCCCGTGGAAATTCCATGGACAGAGAAGTCTGGCAGGGTACAATCCAGAGAGTAGCGAACAAAGGGTTGGACATGACTGAGCAACTGAACATATATTGATAACAAAATGAGGACACACACATGGCAAAAGTGCTCATTTTTATAACTGGCCCTGTGGTAGGATTTGTAACTACCTTCTTCCATTATTTGCTCTGTATATCTTTTGCTTTCACTCTACAAGCCCCTCAGCTGGTCACTGTGCTTTATCTGGTAATCACATTTCCATTCTTAAAGGGTGCAAGTCTTTAGTAGTTCTGCCTGAATTGAATTGTGACAATTTTCCATTAACCTTATTCAGAGAGAAAGACGCTAGGGATCTGTATTCCGAATGCACTCCTTCACCTCCACTGTGGAGCAGTAGTCCAATCCCCTTTGGTAGTTAGGATCAATTATTCTAGCATGAACAAAAGCTCACTTCTTTGCCTTTTGAAAGTTATGAGGATTCCAAAGTGGCTAGATAACTGTTTGAACTTGCAATGCAGTAGAACCATTCATTGTGTCTCCTTGCTGAAGCATAACTGCCTTTGCATCTAAGATCTCTGGACTGGACTGGTAAAGAATACATTTGCAAAAAAAAGGAGGAGCAAATTTTGCTACCAGGTCATTAGTGGTAATAGTGATGTCATTCCCATTTCTCCTGATTCTGTACCTATAACTCCTGGTGATGAGAGACACAGTTCCTTATATTGGATGCTAATTCAGATCACATAGAGTCTTCTTAAGAAGATTGCCCCAGCTCTGCAGAGTATTGCCACTTAACTGGTACAATACTTAAGTCTTCAATAAGCCACTCTGCCATTTTACCACACCAGCTACCTCAGGATAGTGGGGAGGCTGGCAACATCAGTGAATTCCATGAGCACGAGCCCGTTGCTGTGTTCCATTTGCTGTGAAGTGCAATCCTTGATCACAAACAATGCTATGTGGAGTATCAAGATGAATGCTAAGTCATTTTCTTTTTTCTTTTTTTACCTAAGATAATAGAAATTTGAAGGACAGAGTGCCAAAGTAAAAGTGGCAGCAAGGTTGGGTTTCCTCCAAAACCACTATGGAGGAGTCTTACCTTCCTTCTTCCAGTTCTTGTGGTTCTAGGCATTCCTCTACTTGGGGTCACATCACCATAATCTCTGCCTCCATCTTCATGTGGGCTTGTTTCTCTTTTCCATGTGGTGTTTTCCTTTTCTGTCTCTTTTAAGAACAGCTAAGTTATTATTATTTTTTAATTCATGGATAGTAGCATTGTCAGAAGCATTGTATACAGGGGATAAAAAACAAAAACAAAAACACATCCAGATTAACCATCTGCTATAGAAAACTAAATACTGCCCTTCTATGATGGAAATAATTCCCTGTAATCAACCTGCCACCAGGTGGCTGGATGAGCAGCCCTGTAAATTGTGCCATATCAGGGACTTGATGTTGGTCTGTGCTGCTGACAGATTGGAACTCAGCTGTGTCCCACAGACAGTCAACAGAAGTCCATGTTTCTGGGCCCATGCCTCATCTCCATCTCTGCCATCAAGACCACTTTGTCATGAGACCACTGGGTGATGATGGCGTGGCTGGGTGGTATCTATCCACCTGATTATTAAAATCCTCTCAAGTTTGGTAAGCATTCATATGGGACACAAATATATTCATGTTTTTTGTCCACTTAGAGAGACATAGTTGCATGTCTCTTACCCAAATACTCTCGTTACCAGTTTTCCAGATGTGCTCCTTCCAAGTCCCTGACCATTGACTCTTTTGGTCATGGTATGTGACTCAGTATGCAATCACATGTATGTCCATTTCTTCTTCCCAGTAAAGTGAATAACTAGGTCTTGTGCTCAATTCTCTGTCCACTGAAAGGACTTTTCCTCCACACCGCCCTTCAGGGACATCCCATAAAGGGGCAGGTAGCACAGCAGCTGTCCACTTCCAAGTGGTCCTTGCATAGTATGCAGACCCATCTGTAAACCAGGCCTGAGTCTTTTCCTCCTCTGTTGACTGACCACGGGGAGCTCCTCATGGGGCCCTAGGTGCTGGGTCAGGGAGAGAAGGCAGGAGTGAACAGAAATTGGCACTACAGGTATTTGGACCACTTTATTTATTTACTTGTGCCTTCAGGGCTTTACCAGTCTCAGTCACATACAAATCACTTCCATGAGATGATGGAGCACTGATGTGCATGCCCAACCTTATGGCTTGGGGCATCAGACAACACTCAGTTCATGGTGAGCAGTCCAGGTCACGTGGTAACTCGGTGGCCCATGGTGGAGCACTCAGTCTCTACTAAAGCTCAGCAGCAGCCCAGTTTTTTTCTCAAAAATAGCTATTTACGGAGGATAGCAGGCCTTTTTTCTAAAATCCTAAGGGCTTAGACTGGAATGCAATTGGAGGGACCTTTCAAAGCGTTAAAAAGCAGCCTTGCCTCCATGACATTTCAAGCACCACTTGACTTCAAGCACCACTTGGTCTGCTGGATCTCTTGGCCCAAGATGGGAAGTAGATTGTCCAGCAACCCAGACTTGGTGTAGAGTCCTCTCTTGTTCTGTGCATGCACACTTTGTCGCTTTAGTCATGTCTGACTTTTGCGACCCTATGGACCTTGGCCCACCAGGCTCCTCTGTCCATGGGATTCTCCAGGCAAGAATACTGTAGTGGGTTGCCATGCCCTCCTGCAGGGCATCTTCCAGACCAATGGATCAAACTCACATCTCTTATATCTCCTGCATTGAGCTCCACTCAAAAATAGCAACGTCTCAAGTCATGTGGTAGTTAAAATGGAATGACACCTTCAGGACAGGAAGAAGTTACCTCTAAAACCCAAAGTCTTCCTAGGTACTGTGCCTCTTTTTGGTTGTAGAAAAGGCTGGATGTAACCACTTATCCTTCTAAAAAGCTTATTGTGCATGGAATATACTACATGATTTCTACTAATTTCACTAAAGTAGAATTCCTGAGTTTTCATCAGATTTATTTCCCATACCCCGACTAGCACATACCTTACTAATCAGTGTAGAACAGTTTCTAGTTCTTGCTCACTAGGTGCAGTCAGCACAATGACATCAGTATAATGGACCAGCGTGGCATCTTGTAGATGGGAAATCTGATAAAGTTGTTGGTGAACAGAATTATGACATAGAACCAGAGGGTTTATAAACCTCTGGGAGCGGACAGTAAATGTGATTTGCTAGCCTTGTCAGCTGAAAGTAAACTGCTTCTGTTAGTCTTTAATAAAAGGTATTGAGAAAAAAAAAAAACAAAACATTTTCTAGATAAATAGCTGCATAAATGGTACCAGGGATGTGTTCATTTGCTCATGTAATGAAATCAATCTGTTACCACAGCTGCAGTTGGAATCATCACCTGGTTAAGTCTATAGCAATCCCTGTCCTTACTCCAAAGCCATCTGTCTTCTGCACAGGCCAGTAGGTGAGATGAATGGGGTGTGATGGGAGGTCTCACCTCAGTTTTTCTCAACTCCTTGATCATGGTGTTGATCTATTCAATTTCTCCAGGAATTCAGTTTTTTTGGACTGCACTATTTTTCTAGATAGAGACACCTCTGGTGGCTTCCAATTGATCTTTCCTAAAATAATAGTTCTCATCACACAGTCAGAGGATCAGTGTGGGTCTTCTTTTAGCTACTGAATTTATCTATTCCATTTAGGCTCCAGAACTGTGGAAATAACAAGATGGGTGTGGGAACCACTGGGCCTGTTGTGAGATGGACCTAGATAAAACTCAACTAATCATCTGACCTCCATAACCCCTACTCGGAGTCACAGTGATGCTTTTGGTCTCCAGGATTTACTGTCAGTTGATAGCCAGCATCCAGTTGTTCCTGAAAATGCATTTATTTCTTTTTCCCAGATGCACAGTTAACCTGAAGGGTGTAGGTCCCTTTAGGAAAGGCTGAGAGAAAGATTCACAATATAAACTGGCAGCCTGAAAGGAACCCAGCCTCCTTAATTCAAAGCATTCTGTGTCTGTAAACTGGCTCAAGTCTGGGAGATTAGGGACCATGACACTCTGCTTTTATGATTCTGTTTAGACTTTTGCTTACTTGACTTAAGACTTTATTGCTTATACAAATCAAGTAAGAATTTAATATTCTTCCTAAGTATTTCACTGTAGGGAAACCATGATCAACTAGCCAATATCTCAGGTCTGTGGAATTTGGTTGTTCTGATTGCTTCTCTGGCTCTGCAGCCATTACCATGCCCACCTTGCTTTTGTGGTTGAGTGCTATAACTTGGGCCCTGCTACCTGGGGATCAAATTACTCTAACTGAGTTTAGACTTCCCAATTCAGTGACTTCAGTTCTCCTGTTTGTCTGGCCTGCAGAGGCCTGCTCTTCAGTGATGCAAAAATTACTCTCACAAGTCATTTTTGCCATAGGAGAGGATAAAAAGTATATCCTCAAGACTCTCAGCAAGGCAGGAATTAGATGGACTCCAGGCTAGTTATTTACAACAGCCTCCTGTTCACATTTCCTGAGGAAGGAGACAGTGGCCTCCAGGATAGATATTTGCAAAGAGCCCTATTTGCAGTTTGAGATGGAAATAACAGAAATAGTGTAAATAGCTGGTCTTTGCCTCTTAAACTCTTTAAACAGCTATGACAGGAACAGAGGGAGGCTAAAACCTGTTTGATTAAAAGATCAATAGGTCACCTATTTCCCATCCTTGGAGCAAGGGAGACACTACACATGTGCAGAAAGATTCCTTGGGAGTCAGGAAGGAGGGGCACCACCCCATAATAAGTGATACTAATATGCAAAAGGCCTTTGGGCTGTAATCTATGGTGGAAAAGAGTTACACACAGATGTTGGGGAGGGTGCTAGGTTAGGTGTGGAAAAAGAAACTAGATAATCGGTCAAAGGTAAAGAAAGAACTGCCCTATATAAATGACTTAACTACCTCTTTCCTGCCCTACTCCTCATTAGAGAGGACACCCACTCCTGTTCTCTGTAGGTTTGTATCTCTGCCTTGCTTCTATATTAAACAAATAGTTTCTTTGTGTGGGCTTCCCTGATAGCTGAGTTAATAAAGAATCCACCTGCAATGCAGGAGACTCCTGTTCAGTTCTTGGGTCAGGAATATCCCCTGGAGAAGGGGACAGCTATCCACTCCAGTATTCTGGCCTGGAGAATTCCATGGACTGTATAGACCATGGGGTTGCAAAGAGTTGGATACAACTGTGTGACTTTCACTTTCTCTGTGTGTTCTCCCATTTTGCACATCTGTGTTAGTTGCTCAGTCGTGTCTGACTCCCTGCAATCCCATGGACTATAGTCTGCCAAACTTTTCTGTCCGTGGAATCCTCCAGGCAAGAATACTGGAGTAGACTGCCATTTCTTTCTCCAGGGGAATCTTCCTAACCCAGAGGTTGAAACTGGGTCTCCTACATGGCAGACAGGTTCTCCTACATGGCATGCAGGTTCTTTACCTTCTGAGCTATCTGGGCTGTGTCTCTAATAATAAACTTTGTACATGATATCAACAGCTTTGCCTCTTTGAGAAATGCATTTTTCAATGAGAGCAAGGACCAGGGAATTTTGCTTCTAATCTCTAGCCTCTGGTAGACTCGCAGCTAGGATTCCTAGTTTTCATTGAGGCTACTAAGATTCAATTCCTGGGCAGAGAATTAAGAGTTCACTTCAAGCCACCACTCACTGCTGTCTCTCCAGGATCACCAATGTGAGTGAATAGGTCTTAAATGACAAATCACCTCTAGCATTTTAATCTCCTCAAGCCTTTGAATTTCTTGGGCACCTGATGCAAAGAGCCAACTTGTTAGAAAAGACTCTGATGCTGGGAAAGATTGGAGGCAGGAGGAGAAGGGGATGACAAAGGATGAGATGGTTGGATGGTATCACCAACTCAATGGAAATAAGTCTGAGCAAGCTCTGGGAGATGGTGAAGGACAGGGGAGCCTGGTATGCTGCAGTCAGTGGAGTTGCAAAGAATCAGACATGACTGACTGAACAACAACGAAATTCAACCAAGATAGGTCTGGCATGTCTAATTTTCTCATAGTGGGTGTATGATCAGGCCACACAAGATGGCTGTTCTCTTGTCTCTGTCCATTCCTTGTTGACCAATCCTTGCTTCATTTACTCCCTATGCACATGACTGACATACCTACATACTTGATCCAGGTACCCAGCTAATGATTGTCCCCAATAGCTTATCAAAAGGACAGTGAGAGTTGTCCCCTTTGCTGGTTTCCCTCGCAACCAGTAAGCCAACTTGATGTCAATCCCCCTATAACTGGTAAGCTCTCCCTTCACCTGGGAGCGAAGACTGATGCACTGCCCTGTCACTGCAGTTATCTAGGCCCTATTCCAGGACCTTGCATGTAGGATTTCCTCACCCGTTGAACTAATGATGGCTCTGTCGCTGACACTGGGCTCTCTCTTTGGTCTTGAAGCCGGGCAAGCACAGGGCTTGCAGGTCCGTGGGGTGCAGCCTAACAGTGGGCCACTTTTTGTTCCAAGTTTTAGTCAACCAGCCAGGCAAGCTGTACATGCCTTCCTCTGAGCTGTGACATCAAGGCAGCGTCTCTCCTTAGTGAGCCTATATCAGTAAATTTAGCCCAATTGAACTTATTTTCCTACCATTATTTCATAAAGTTAATTTCCCACATGTGTTCTCTAGAATTTGTGTAAATTAGAACATTCATGTAGTTATCTAACTTACATACATGATTATGAAGGCTCAAGAGATTATCATTATGGAGGGTAGGAGAGCCAATGATGGAGTTCCAGGCTGAGTAAAAAACTGAAGACAGACGACTAATGACAGCTTGAAGACAGACAAGAATAGAGAACAAATTCTCCTTGATCTTGTCTTTCTGGTTCTATTCAGGCCTTCAATAAATGGGATGAAGTCCACCTACATTGGGGAGGGCAATGTGCTTTATTCCATCTACAAATTCAAAAATTTGGAACCATTTTCACCAATATATTCAGAATAATGTTTCAGCAGACACTTGGGTGCTTCCCAGGTGGTACACTGGTAAAGAATCTGCCTGCCAATGGAGGAGATGCAAGAGATGCAGCTTTGATCCTTGGGTCAGGAAGATCCCACTCCAGGAAACAGCAACTCATTGCAGTATTCTTGCACACACACACAAATACGTAGGCACCTTGGACCCATTCAAGTGAAAACTTGAATCATCATATTATCTGAGTCTAAACTCAATTTATTTTTATTTATGTTTGTCTTAATATTTTCCTAAAATTTTCTGAGTTGTATGTTTTTATCAAGGATCTCTCATTTTTATAACATCAAAATCTAGATTCTCTGTTTTTAAAAATATTTGTTGTTCTTGTATACTTGCAGGCAAAATAAGTACCTCAAAAAATATTTACAAATTTAAAATTGCCTAATCTAACTCTTAGAACTAGGATTTCTAAAATTATTGTTATGCTGTTTATAAATATTTTCTTTGTTCTTGATATTCTATAGATTTAATATAACTAGATTATATTTTAAATAGACAGTTTCACAATTCATGCATGTTTTACTTCTAAGGTCTCATATATACATATATATTTTTTTTAGTTCTGTAGTATTTTTAATCTTTTTTTTCTGTAGTTTTGTTTAGTCTTTCCTCCTGGAAATTTTATGCAACATATTTTCAATTATTTCAACCAAGTATCTGTATCTTTTAAATTTCTCATATTTAGTCTATTTCTCGTGTTTATTCCGAATGAAGTTTTCAGCATTCATGTCCAATTAATTTTTTTTTCTTCACTGGGTTCCTTCTAGAATTAACTACATCTATTGAGTATTTTAGTATGATAATTATATTTCTCTATTTATTTCAATTAACTATTTTGGATGTCTATTTGGTTTTGATTTATATAATTTGTCTTCTTTGATAACTTTTATTGTTTTTATAATATGTGTTTTTCTTCCTTCACTCTACTGAGGGTTTTCTTTATACTCATTTTTAACATCTTTTGATAATGTGATGGTATTTACATCTCACTAGTGACTTAATCTTTTGATTATTCAGCTGATCGTTGCTTTTCTTTTTTACTATTTATTTTGTATTGTGGTATAGCTAATTAATGAGCTAGTGATAAAGAACCCACCTGCCAATGCAGAAGACCTAAGATTTGCAGGTTTGATCCCTGGGTCAGAAAGATCCCCTGTAGGAGGGCATGGCAACCCATGGTAGTATTCTTTCCTGGAGAATCTCATGGACAGAGGACTCTGGAGGACTACATTCCATAGGGTCGCAGAGTCAGACACAATTGAAGTGACTTAGCATAGCCAATTAACAATCTTGTGACAGTTTCAGATGAATTCAAGGGTACGTATACATGTATGCATTCACACCCAAACTCCCCTTCAATCTAGGCTGCCATATAACACTGATCAGAGTTTCATATGCTATACAGAAAATCATTCTTGGTTATCCATCTTTTAATATAGCACTGTGCACATGTCCGTCCCCAATTCCTTACCAATTCTTTCCCCTGGCAACCATAAATTTATTTTCTAAATCTGTGAGTCTCTTTCTGTTTTGTAAGTAAGTTCATTTGTATTATTTCTTTTTAGTTTCCATGCATAAGGGATGTCACTTCTCCATCTCTGCCTGACTTCACTCAATCTGACAATCTCTGGGTCCATTCATGCTGCTGCAAATCACATTGTTTAATTATTTTAAAGACCGACTACTATTCCATTAAATATATGTACTACATCTTACTGATATTTTTTCTCTATTGATGGGCACTTAGGTTGTTTCCATGTGCTGAATATTCATTGGAAGGACTGATGCTAAAGGGGACGTTCCAATACTTTGGCCAATTGATATGAAGGACTGACTCATTGGAAAAGACCGTGATGCTGGGAAAGATTGAAGGCAAGAGGAGAAAAGGATGACAGAGGATAAGAGGGTTGGATGGCATCACCAGCTCAATGGACATGAGTCTGAGCAAGCTCCATGAGTTGGTGATGGACAGGGAAGCCTGGCGAGCTGCAGTCCAAGGGGTCAGAGTTGGACATGACTGAGCCACTGAACTGAACTGAACTGATACTATTCTCTACAGTGGCTGTTTCAACTTACGTTTTTAGGAGTGTTCCATTCTTTCCATACCCTCTTAGCATTTACTGTTTGTAGATATTTTTTTCACAATAGTAAATGATGTTTATCAGTTTTCATAATCAATAGCCAGACAAAAAATAACAGATAATTACAACTGCAAGTTATAAGGGAACATGATTAACTTAATATAAAATAATTACATACAATTTTAGGTGGGGGGTGAGGGTGTCAAGCAGAGTGATGTGTTAAGTTGAAGTGCATACATGTGCATGTTTTCATCCATCCAGTTAAGCTATGTATTTTGGTTGATGCATTTAATATATTTACATTCAAGATAATACCAATTTCTTAATTGTTTTGGCCTTATTTTCTGTAGGTCTTTTCCTTCTCTTGTGTTTGCCACCTAGAGAAATTCTTTTAGCATTTGTTTTAAAGCAAGTTTGGTGGCACTGAATTCTTTGAACTTTTGCTTGTCTGGAAAGCTTTTGATGTCTCTATCAAATCTAAAGGAGAGTCTTGCTTGGCAGAGTGTTCTTGGTGGTAGGTACTTACCTTTCATCACTTTAAATATATCATGCCATTCCCTTCTGGCTTGTCGAGTTACTGTTGAGAAACCCGCTGATAACCTAATAGGAGTTTCCTTATGTGTCATTTGTCATTTTTCCCTGGTTCTTCTAATAGCTTTCTCTGTCTTTAATTTTTGTCAGTTTGATTACTATGTGTCTCGGTGTCTTCTTCCTTGGGTTTATCCTTCTTGTCACTCTCTGTGTTTCCTAGACTTGGTTGACTATTTCCTTTACTATGTTAAGGAAGTTTTCAGCTATTATCTCTTCAAATATTTTCTCAGGTCCTATTTTGCTCTCTTTTCCTTCTGGGACCCCTATAATGCAAATGTTGGCACATTTAATATTGTCCCAGAGGTCTCTTGGGCTGTCTTCATTTCTTTTCACTCTTTTTTTTTTTATATTCTGTTCTGTGGCAATGATTTCCACTATTCTGTCCACCAGGTCATTTATCTGTTCTTCTACCTCAGTTATTCTTCTATTGTTTCCTTCTAGTGTATTACTCATCTCTGTTTGTTTGTTCTTTAGCTCTTCTATCTTTGGTAAAGATTTCTTACATCTTCTCAATATTTGCCTCCATCCCCCCCCACCCCAGATCTTGGATCAACTTTACTATCATTATTCTGAATTTTTTTTTTTTTCTGGAAGGTTGCCCATCTCCACTTCATTTATTTATTTTTCTGAGGTTTTATCTTGTCCCTTCATCTGGGGGGCTTCCCTAATAGCTAAATTGGTTAAGAATCTGCCTGCAAA
The DNA here is from genome assembly GCA_006410875.1 of Neotragus pygmaeus. Taxonomy (NCBI): domain Eukaryota; kingdom Metazoa; phylum Chordata; class Mammalia; order Artiodactyla; family Bovidae; genus Neotragus; species Neotragus pygmaeus. Next base: position 49,524 of record SJYV01049557.1, read on the forward strand.
GCAGGAGACCCCAGTCCAGTTCCTGGGTCAGGAAGATACTGGAGAAGGGATTGGTTACCCACTCCAGTATTCTTGGGCTTCCCTTATGGCTCAGCTGGTAAAAAAAATCCACCTGCAATGTGGGATAGCTGGGTTTGATCCCTGGGCTGTGAAGATCCCCTGGAGAAAGGAATGGCTACCAACTCCAGTATTCTGGCCTGGAGAATCCCATGGACTAGTCCGTGGGGTTTCAAAGGGTCAGACACTACTGAGGGACTTCCACACTTCACTTTATCTGGGACATAATTCTCTGCTTTTCTCATCATGATTAACTTATGGTTTTTGCTTTAGCTTCTGTGAGACTGTGTTTATTCTTCTCCTGTCTTCTCTCTGATGGATGAAGCTGAGACTTGTGTAAGCTCCTTGATGGGAAGGAGTGGTGATGAGAAAAACTGGGACTTGGTCTGGTGGGCAGGGCCCTACTCATTAAAGGTTTAATTCAATTATCTGCTAATGGGTGGGGTTGTACTTCCTCCCTGGTAGTCGTTTGGTCTGAGGCGACCCAGCCCTTGGGTCTAAGGCCTCTATAAGTAAGGTTAATGCCAAATTTCAGAGGGTTCATTCCAAGTGGATCTTCCAGTGTCCTTGTCCCTGTGGTGAGCCCCTGGCAACCCATGCCTCCACCCGTGGGTAGAGGCCCTCTAACACTAGCAAGTAGTTTTGGTTCAGTCTCCTGTGGGGCCACTGCTCCTCTGCAATGGGTTTTAATACATGCAATTTTTTTTTTTTTTGGTGCCCTCCAATACTGGAGCCTCTGTTGCACTTAGTCCTCTGGAAGGCTTATAATCAGATTCTGCTGGCCCTCAAGGCCAAATTCCCTGGGGATTCCCTGTCCCTTTTTCAGATTACCAAGCTGGGAAGCCTGATGTGGGGTTCAGAACCTTCACAATAGTGTGAGAACTTCTTTGTTATTATTCTACTCCATTCTGTGTCTCACTCAACCGGGGTGCATAAGATTTGATTTTATCTTGATTGTGCCCCTCCTACCATTCACTATGGCTACTTCTTTGTCTTTGGACCTGGTGTATCATTTTTTTTTTTTTTTGGTGGGTTACAGCATCCTCCAGTTGATGGCTGTTCAACAAGTAGTTGTAATTTTGGTGCTCTTACATGAGGAGATGAACACATGCCCTTCTGCTCCATTTTGAATGGAAAAGCCACCTTTTGTGGATTTTTTGATGACAGTCATTCTGGCTATTTTGAGATAATATCTCCTTGTAGTTAGATCTGAATTTCTCTAATAATCAGCAATGTTGAACATCTTTTTTATGTGCCTCTTGGTCATCTCTATGTCTTCTTTGGAGAAACGTCTATTTAGATTTTCAGCCCATTTGTTGATTGGGTTGTTTGTTTTGCTGCTGTTAAGCGTCATAATCTGTTCATAAAGCTTGGAGACTAATAGCTTGTTGGGAGGGTTGTTTTTTCATTTTGTTTATTTTTTTCCTTTGTTGTGCAGAAGTTTTTGAATTTGAGTGGGTCCCATTTCTTAATTTTTGTTTTTATTTCCATTATTCTTGGAAAGAAATAAAAATGATGTTGCTGTGATTTATGTCATAGAATGTTCTGCCTATGTTTTCCTCTGAGAGTTTTATATTATCTAGTATTACATTTATGTCTTTAACCTATTTTGAACTTACTTATGTGAATGGTGTTAAAGAATCACCTAATTTCATACTTTAACATGTAGCTGTCCACTTTGCCCCACACCATTTGTTAAAGAGACTGTCTTTCCAGCATTCTGCAATTTTGTCTCCTTTGTCATAGATTAATTAACTATAGGTGCATGGGCTTATTTCTGGGTTTTTCTATTCTATTGATCTATATTCCTCTTTTTGCACCAGCAACATAGTGTTTTGATGACTATAGCTTTGTAGTATAGTCTGAAGCCAGAAGGCCTGATTCCTCCAGCTCAGTTTTCCTTTCTCATGATTGGTTTGACTATTCAGGGTCTTTTGCATTTCTATACTAATTTTAAGGGTTTTTTTTTTTTTTTTTTGTTGTTGTTGTTCAGTTGCTTAGTCTTGTCTGACTCTTTATGATGACATGGACCAGGCTTCCCTGTCCTTCACTATCTCTGATAACTAGCTCAAACTCATGTCTGTTGAGTTGGTGATACCATCCAACCATCTCGCCTTCTGTCATCAATATTTGGCAGCTTACACGATACTCAATGGTGAAAAGATGAAATCATTTTCTGTAAGATCAGAAATATGAATCCTCCTGCCTTCAATATTTTCCAGCATCATGGTCTTTTCCAATGAGTCAGTTCTTCATATCAGATGGCCAAAGTATTGGAACTTCCCTTTCAGCATCAGCCCTTCCATTGAATATTCAGGACTGATTTCCTTTAGGATGGACTGGTTTGATCTTCTTGCAGTCCAAGGGACTCTCAAGAGTCTTCTCCAGCATCATAGTTTAAAAACATCATTCTTTGGTTCTCAACCTTCTTTATGGTCCAACTCTCACATTCATACGTGACTGCTGGAAAAGCCATAGCATTGACTATATGGACCTTTGTTGACAAAATTGTGTCTCTACTTTTTAATATGCTGTCTAAGTTTTCATAGCTCTTCTTCCAAGGAACAAATATCTTTTAATTTCATGGCTGCAGTCATCATCCACAGTGATTTTTGAGCCCAAGAAAATAAAGTCTATCACTATTTCCTTTATTTCCCCATCTATTGGCCATGAATGATGGGATTGGATGCTGTGATCTTAGTTTTTTGAATGTTGTGTTTGAAGCCAGCTTTTTCACTCTTCTCTTTCACCTTCATCAAGATGCTCTTTAGTTCCTCTTCACTTTCTGCCATAAGGGTCATGCCATCTGCAATTACAGAGATTATTGATATTTCTCCTGGTAATCTTGATTCTACCTTGTGCTTCATCAAGCCCAACACCTTGCATAATGTACTCTCCACATAAGTTAAACAAGCAGCATGACAATATACGGCTTTGATGTACTCGTTTTCCAATTTTGAACCAGTCCCTTGTTCCATGTCCAGTTCTAACTGTTGCTTACTGACCTGCATATAGGTTTCACAGGAGACAGGTAAGTTGGTCTGGTATTCCCATTTCTTTAAAAAATTTTCCTAGTTCTGTGAAAACTGGCATTGGCAATTTGATAAGGATTGCATTGAATCCATTGATTGCCTTGAGTAGTATCATCCTTTTGACAGCATTTATTCTTCTAGTCCACAAACATGGTGTATCTTTCCATCTATTTGTGTCTTGATTGAGTTCTTTCAGATGCATCTTCTATTTTCAGGGTAAAATTATTTTGTTTCCTTAGGTAGATTTATTTCTAGATATTTTACTCTTTTGATGCAATAGTAAATGAAATTGTTTCTTGAATTTCTCTTTCTGATCTTTCACTGTTAGTATATAAAAATGCAAGAAATTTCTGTGTATTAACTTTGTAACCTGTACTTTTACAAAATTCATTGATAAGCTCTAGTATTTTTCTAGTAATATCTTTAGGATCTTCTACGTATAATATCATGCCATTTCCAGACAATTAGTTTAACTTCTTTTCCAACTTGGATACACATTTATTTTTCTTCTCTGATTGCTGTACTTAAGACTTCCAAAACTATGTTGAATAACTGTGTTGAGAATGGATAGTGCAGTCTCTCAGGACTGAACCAGGAAGAAATTGAAAATATGAACACAACAATCACAAACACTATAATTGAGACTGTGAATAAAAGACTCCCAACAAATAAAAGTCCAGAACATGATGGCCTCACAGGAGAATTATATCAAACATTTAGAGAAGAATTAACACATATCCATCTGAAATGGATCCGTGTCTTGTTTCTGATCTTATAGAAAACAATTTCATCTTTTCACCATTGAGTATGATGTAAGCTGTATGTTTGTTGCATATGGCTTTTGCTATGTTGAGGTATATGCCATCTAGTCACTCTTTCTGGAAGGTGTCTATCATAAATGGGTGCTGAATTTTGTTAAAAGCTTTCTCTGCATTTATTGAGATGATTGTATGGTTTTCATTCTCAATTTGTTGATGTGGTGTATTATACTGATTGACTTGTTGATACTGAAAAATACTTGCATCCCTATGATGAATGTCACTTGATCATGTTGTGTGATCTTTTTAGTCTATTGTTGGATTCAGATTTCTAGTATTTCATTGAAGATTTTAACACCTATGTTCATCAGTGATATTAGCCTATAAGTTTCTTTTTTAGTGGTATCTTTATTTGATTTGGTATCAGTGTGATGGTGAGCTCATATAATCAGTTTGGAAATTTTCCTTCTTATGAATTTTTTTGGAACAGTTTCAGATGGATAGGTGTTAATTCTTCTCTGTTTGATAGAATTTTGTTGTGAGGCCATCAGGTTCTGGACTTTTCTTTGTTGGGAGTTTTTAAGTCACAGTTTCAATTTCAGTGCTTGTGACTGAGCTGTTCATATATTCCTCTTTTTCCGGTTCAGTCTTGGAAGACTGCACTATTCTAAGACTATGTCCATTTCTTCCAGACTGTCAATTTTATTGGCGTGAAGTAGCTCATGGTAGTCTCTTATAATCCTTTGTTCTGTGGATTCATTTGTGACTTCTTCTCATTTATAATTTTATTAATTTGAGTCTTCTCCCTTTTTTTCTTGATGAGTATGGCTAAAGGTTTATACATTTTTATTGTCTTTTCAAAGAACCAGCTCTTAGTTTCATTGATCATTGCAATTATTTTCTTTGTCTCTATTGCATTATTTCTGCTCTGAATTTTATGATCTTGTTTCTTCTACTAAATTTAGGTTTTATTTGTTCTTTCTTTATCAGGTTTAGGTGTAAAGTTATGTGGTTTATTTGATATTCTTCTTGTTTTTTGAGGTAAGATTGTATTGTTGTAACTTTCTTCTTAGAACTTCTCTTTCTGCATCCCATAGGTATTAGATCATCTTGCTTTCTTTTTGGTCTTGTTTTTGTTTCCACACAGCCAGTCTATGTCCTTTAGTTGGTAAAATTAGTCCATTTAAATTTAAGGTAGAGGAGTGTGGGAAGATGGCAGAGGAATAAGATGGGAGACCACTTTCTCCCATACAAATTCATCAAAAGAACAATCCAACGCTGAGTAAATTCAACAAAACAACTTCTGAATGCTGGCAGAGGACTTCAGGCAACCAGCAAAGCAGATCATTGGCTTCAAAAACAGGTAGGAAAAATATAAAAGATAAAAAAAGANTACCTAAAGAAACTAAAGACCTATATATAGAAAACTATAAAACACTGGTGAAAAAAATCAAAGAGGACATTAATAGATGGAGAATATACCATGCTCATGGATTGGAAGAATCAATGTAGTGAAAATGAGTATACTACCCAAAGCAATCTACAGAGTCAATGCAATCCCTTGTTGCTTTTTAATATTTTATAGCTGTCTTTAATTTTGTCAGTTCAATTGTTTGTCTTGTTTTGATAATTCTTCCTTTGATTTATCCTTCCTGAGACGGGAAGTCTCCTATAGGACAACTGCTCCTTTCCCCTGGATCCTGATGTGCACAAGGTTTTGCTTGTGCCTTCCAAGAGTGGAATTTTTATTTCCCTCAATCCTGTGAAAATTCTACTATCAAATCCTGATGGCTTTCAAAGTCAGATTCGCTGGGGATTCCTAGGCTATGAATTTTCCTTGCCAGATTCCCATGCTAAGAAGTTTGATATGTGGCTCAAAACCTTCACAACAGTGGGAAAACTTTGGTATTATGTTCTCCATTCTCTAGCTAGAGATTGCTTTTATTATGAGTATGTTGCTCCTAAAATTTCTCCTTTGTCTTTGAACTTGGGTCTTTTTTTTTTTTTTTGGTGGATTGGCAACATCTTCCTGTCTATGGTTGTTCAATAGACAGTTGCAATGTTGGTGTCTTCACAAAAGGAGAAAAGCACATGCCCTTCTATTCAGCAATCTTGAACCATTCTCAGTCATGTGCTTTTCTATAATGTCATTTTTCCTCATGTGTTTTTAAGTTTAATTTTCTGTTCTTCTTAGGTTTTACTTTTTTTAAGGTCTTGGCTTATCCTTTATGGTATGGAAACTTTGCAGTTATATCAACTTTTTTCTTTGTGATGCCATGGATAGATAACCAACTTATACAGATAAGTCAGATTTCCTTTCCTGTAGGGATATTGAAAATTTCGGAGATCAGGTTCTCAGGCCTGCATGGTCAGATTTCTTTACTGCCATTCAATGGTAAGTTTTCTTTTCTATATAAGCCATAGATCTAGGGATGTTCAATTTTATTTAACCTCATTTCTGGAGCAGTTTAAGACTTTATTTGGTTCCCATTACTCACCACTGGACAAGTAGGTACTTTTAGTTTAACAGCTGTTGTCTCTTGCTGCCAATTTCTTAACTGGAGTCTGTCACTTGAAGTCTTCACAAGATGATCTGTCATTTGGTTTCAGATTGTTATTATTAAGTGTTTATCTTTATTTTATTCTACTTTCTTTAAGGGCCTCACCCAGGAAATATTTACTTTGAAATTCATAAAATAGTATTTCTTGAAATCCTCACTTTTAAAAATAAAATTTTAAAATATTATATATCTGTTTTTCTCATTTTAATATGTGTTAATGTGTCTGATTTTTTTTGTCATTTTAATACATTATGATTATTCTCATCACATCAGTTCTTCATAAGCAACTCTTATGACTGACTACTGACATTTGGTATTGTATATATTTCAAGGACAGAAATAATAAGTAACACAAATGCAAAAATTCAGAATTAAAGTCATGACATGGAGACTAATAAAACAGAAAAAATTATAATGAAATGTGCTTCTGCCAATCTTAGCCAGTGATGCAAAACTGATGCTTCTAGGACTTTGATATTTAGAATTTAATATAAAATGGGGGGAAAAGTAAATGTTGAAATAGCAATAACATTTTAAAGAAGTGGAAAAGACTTTATTAACTGCACTTTTCACTGATGAAAGTATAAAAGGGCTCATACTTTATATTACTACATATCCTTGGTTAATACCAGTTAGGTACAAAAGCAACTATAAACTATAATTAAAGCGCCCTTTATAACTTACAAGCAAGCATTATTTAATTTTCTAGTTTATAAAAATTATCACCATGATCATGAATAAAGTCTGATTAGGATGTTTGGTTAACTAGAGATTTTTTTTTTTGGGGGTGGGAATATTGTTTTCAGAGGAATTAATATCCAAGTGGAATCTAAGAAAACATTGATAATTTATTTTAAAGGAGCTATACATGCAATCGTTATGTCTGAACTCTAGGTTAAGCAGGTGACTCAGTGCAAAGTCTTCTATTATTTGTTTCCTCTGCTCAGCCAGCTGTTTTAAAATTAGGAAGTGTAAGTTATCAGTCTCAACTAATATAGACATAATACTTTCAAACTGAACTTGAGTCACTTCAAAGTAATAAATACCTTCTTTGATCTGAAAAGTGAAATTGTTTGTGCACTAAGGAGAATTTATATATGGAGAGATTAATTCATTGCCAACCTCAAAAATGTATTCTTTATTTATTGAAAATTTTATCTTTCTTTTCCAAAATAGTAAAATAGAAAGTTTAACTTTGGAATTTGTAGAAAGTTCAAATCACTTCAATTACTCATATATATATATTATATATAGTGAAAGTGAAGTCTCTCAGTCATGTCTGACTCTTTGCAACCCAGTGGATTTTAGCCCTCCAGGCTCCTCCATCCATGGGATTCTCCATGCAAGAGTACTGGAGTGGGTTGCCATTTCCTTCTCCATATATATTATATATAGATTATTTATTAAAGTAGCCTCATATATCCTTCCAATTTTATTTTAAACACATTTTCAGTGTACTACAGTATGTCTGTCATTCTCATGGCAGGAGTCCAGTTAAATAAGAACAGGAGTCCAGTTAAATAAGAACAATCTGACAGTGCAAGTGCAGTGAGGGAGCCCATGTAGTTTGGCAAGATATAAAGTCTGAAAAGAAGAAAAGCCACAGTATAGAACAGCTGATTCTAAGACCGAAATTTATTGCTGTTTTTAATATTTTATCCCTTTTTCTGGATCAAGGAATCTTGAATGATGAAAGTAGATTTTATGCAGAGTGAAGTCAGAGGTACAGAAAAGTCTGGCTTTAAATTGAATAATGTCTTCAGTCAGGATCTCCTTATTCTACTGCCAAGTTGTTACTATTATCACAGTTTCTATTAATTCTGACTTGTCTTCAGAGTATCTATTCTCAATAGAAGGAAAAAGTTTTAAAAAGAAATGAAAGGGAGTAATATGGTTAGAGAGAAAATGGAATCACCAATGAAGGATACAAAAGAACAATTGAATGGCAAGTACGATTCTTTGTCTTTACATGGAATGAAAAGTTTCTCCCTTCAAAAGAGTGGATTAGCTAAAACAAAAATAGAGTGAAATTATTAGGATACTGTTCTTCAAGTTATAGTGACTTTTTGGAGGTATGATTCTTCAGTTCAGTTCAGTCGTTCAGTTATGTCCAACTCTTTGTGACTCCGTGGATTGCAGCACGCCAGGCTTCCCTGTCCATCACCAACTCCTGGAGTTTGTTCAAACTCCCATCCTTCGAGTCAATGATGCCTTTCAACCATCTCATCTTCTGTCGTCCCTTTCTCTTGCCTTCAAGGTCTTTTCAGATGACTCAGTTCTTTGCATCAGCTGGCCAACGTGTTGGAGTTTCAGCTTCAGCATCAGTCCTTCCAATGAATATTCAGGACTGATTTCCTTTAGGATGGACTGGTTGGATCTCCTTGCAGTCCAAGGGACTCTCAAAAAATCTTCTCCAATACCACAGATCAAAAACACCAATTGTTTGGTGCTCAGATTTCTTTGGAGAAGGAAATGGCAACCCACTCCATTATTTTTGCCTGGAAAATCCCAGGGAAGGAGGAACATGGTGGGCTGCCATCTGTGGGGTTTCACAGAGTCTGACACAATTCAAGCGACTTAGCAGCAGCATCAGCAGCTTTATAGTTCAACTTTCATATCCATATATGACTACTGGAAAACCATAGCTTTGACTAGATGAACCTTTGTTGGCAAACTGATGCCTTTAATATGCTGTCTAGGTTGGTCATAGCTTTTCTTACAAGGAGCAAGCATCTTCTAATTGCATGGCTGCAATCACCATCTGCAGTGATTTTGGAGCCCCCCAAAATAAAGTCTTTCACTATTTCCATTGTTTCCCCATGTATTTGCCATTATGTGATTGAACCAGATGCCATAATCTTAGTTTTGTGAATGTTCAGCTATATATATATATATATCATTCTTACTTATATATTTATTTCCACTCTAATTCTGATTAATAGGAAAAAAAAGAAGAATATCATCTCACTTTAATTTCTACCCTATAAATTCAGATAGTAGAAAAGAGACCATTTATAAATGCTTTCTAAAATATGTATTTTCATTAATTAAGTTTATTGAAAAAAACTATTTTTCTCCCATGGGGTACTATCCATTTATTCAGAATGTGGGGGACACCAAAAAATGAAAAAAAATGAGGATTAATATTTTACTTTGATCAATTTTATTAGACATTTTGGAGGCATTAAACAAGCCAATAGAGTTAGTATGCTATTTGTATTTTTAGTGTAAGACAAACAATTATAGTTATCAAAAAAAGGTAAAACATTTTTTGAGACTTCTCTAGTGGTAGATTCTGCGTTTCCAATGCAGGTGCCATGGTCCTGGGAACTAATAATAATAACAANATAGAGTTATTATGCTATTTGTATTTTTAGTGTAAGACAAACAATTATAGTTATCAAAAAAAGGTAAAACATTTTTTGAGACTTCTCTAGTGGTAGATTCTGCGTTTCCAATGCAGGTGCCATGGTCCTGGGAACTAATAATAATAACAATAATAAAAAAGTTAAACATCAATCCACATTTTTGATGATTTGCTTAATACGTGGGAAGACTTAGAACAATATATTCAATGTATTTATTTCCATTAAATATAATGGTAATATCAGTAGGTTTCTAAATCAATTTTTCTCCAAATATAGTTAAAAACTGACTAGTGTCAATTAAAAAAAAAAAAAGCATTGCTCATAGAGCCATTAGTTAGGTTTTAGTCAAGGACTTGAGTACTACAGCCTGGCAGACAAACTCTCAGACAGCACTGAGGACCTGCAAGAAGAAGTAGGGGGAGTAGCTAGTATATATGACTTTGGCCAGGAAATAAATATGTGCAGTCAATCACACATTTCACTATATGATTACTAGTAGTCATGAGCATCACTACAAACAAAACTATTGGAGGAGATGGAATTCCATTTGAGCTATTTCAAACCCTGAAAGATGACGCTGTGAAAGTGCTGCACTCAATATGCCTGCAAATTTGGGAAACTCCACAGTGGCCACATGACTGGAAAAGGTCAGATTTCACTCCAATCCCAAAGAAAAGCAATACCAAAGAATGCTCTAACTACTGCACAATTGCACTCATCTCACATGCTAGTAAAGTAATGCTCAAAACTCTCCAAGCCAGGCTTCAGCAATATGTGAACCATGAATTTCAAGATGTTCAAGATGGTTTTAGAAAAGGCAGAGGAACCAGAGATAAAATTGCCAACATCTGCTGGATCATGGAAAAAGCAAGAGAGTTCCAGAAAAAACATCTATTTCTGCTTTATTGACTATGCCAAAGCCTTTGACTGTGTGGAATACAATAAACTGTGGAAAATTCTGAAAGAGATGGGAATACCAGACCATCTNACACACACACACACACACACACACACACACACACACACACACATCTCTGTTTTCCTGGAACTTAAATTTTAGGGGGGGCCATATATAATAGGGCTTCCCTGGTGCCGCTAGTGGTAAAGAATCTACCTGCCAATGCAGGAGAAGCAGGAGACAAAGGTTCGATCTGTGGATTGGGAAGATCGCCTGGAGTAGGAAATGGCAGCCCACCAGTATTCTTTCCTGGAAAATCGCCATGGAGAGAGGAGTCTGGTGGACTGCTGCACACAGTCCGTGGGGTTGAGAAGTGTCAGACAGGACTGAGCACGCACACAGCAGCATCGCAGACAATAGACAAAATGAATATGTAAATGATTTCTTTAAGTTTCTTATGATCTCTTCTCTGACATCTTATTTCACAGATCATTTTCTTATTTTCTATCATAGTGCAAGTGTAAAAGTCCCTGTTATTTCTTGGAATGTGCCTTATCCTGGAATACTATTATGTATAGTTTTAAAGGAACATAGACTACTAAAAACCTATATATATATGATATATATATCATATATATTAATAAATCATATAAATATATAATATATTTATATATATCACACATATTTTATCATATATATTTATATATCATATATTAAAATATATATCATATATATCATATATATATCACATATATATATTTATATTTATATATCATATATACATTTAAAGCTATTTTTGCTTTAGTAATTTTGCATTGTTGATCAACCGTTTGTTTTCAGGCTTTTCATTTTTGAAAGGGGATGGCACTTTCCAGGTCTTCTCATGCCCAAACAGTCTGTGTGTATTATATTTTACTCCCTTCTCTTTTTGTCTGGGCCCTTTTTGCACCCTCATCCTATAATGTGAGCTTGAGGCAAGATACTGATGGTTTAATGTTCTCTTCTTCTCTTTCTGAGAGTAGGGGTATAGTTTCTGGGAAGAAGACTTACCAACAGGGATCTCAATGATGTTTCTGCTTTTTTCTCCATAGTTGTATTAAGGAAATTTCTGGGGGCATTTCTGCTCTGGTGGAAGGTGGATTGGGTTTCCCACCTTCGGTATATTGGTGTACTGTTGGCATATTGAGTGAGTTGGTGGTTCTTCTGGCTTCTAGCAGTCACTGTTCTGTGCACCAGCGGAGTGTCTTGAAGAACATTCCATATTTTCTACCTCTGCAGTTCCTATGTCACCGAGTTGAGTTGGTCTCAAGTTGGGGGTATCAGTGAAGATTCTCTGCATTTATTTTCTTCTTTTATTCTCTATGAGGAATGAGAAGTCATCACCATGTTGCCTCTGGCAGTCCGTTTTCTGTCCCCCTTGTTCTATTGCTGGATGAGACTCTTTTATTAAGTTATTTTTTACTGGAGTATAGCTGCTTTGCAATGTTGTATTAGGTTCTGCTATATAGTAAAGTAAATCAGTTATATGTCTATGTACGTATATCCTCTCTTTTGTAGATTTCCTACCTATTTAAGTCACTACAAAGCATAGAGTATGAGAGAGACTTTTAAATGATTGTTTGAATTAAGCTTCCTTTACTTATTTCACCATTTATCCTATGTTTGTACTTTCTTCTTCTTAAAAAAAATTTTTTTTTGGAAGATAACATGTGAGTCTATATTTTTCTCCCATCTTTCTCCAGAAGTTATTTGCATGTGTTTAATTTCCTTGAAAAGCTCTTAATAAAATCTTCTTTTGTGGCCAGTTTAAAAACTAATCAGTATTTGAAACTCCATGATGGCTATCCTAACTGTGTGACAACTATCATATGCATCAGAGGAAGTGGACCTGTGCACAATCAACATTAGTTAAGGTTCATCAGTAAACGGGATACTTCAGGCAGCTTGTATCATTTCTCTTAAACTTATTTCTTCATCTTTGACCCCCAAATATGTTGAAAAGTAACTTGGTAGAGAATTCAGTTTCTCTCTTTCTGAATTCTTTCCATTTCAAAATCTTATTTTTTCTAGCTGAAGTGAAAAACAAGGAGCCTGGTTGTGGGAGTCCAGCAAATAGTGTCCTGAGGGATACATGTTTATTTCCTAGGGCTGCTGTAACAAATGGTTACCAGCCAAGTATCTTGAAACAACAGAGGTTTATTCTCACACTTCTGGAGAGTAAAAGTTCAAAATCAGGGTGTCAGGAAGACATGCTGTCTCTGAAGATTCTGAGAAAGAATCTGTTCTTGCCTCTTTCTAGCTTCTGGATGTGAAGAAGGCGATGGTGCCCCACTCCAGTACTCTTGCCTGGAAAATCCCATGGATGGAGGAGCCTGGTGGGCTGCAGACTATGGAGTCGCAAAGAGTCAGNTCTGAGAAAGAATCTGTTCTTGCCTCTTTCTAGCTTCTGGATGTGAAGAAGGCGATGGTGCCCCACTCCAGTACTCTTGCCTGGAAAATCCCATGGATGGAGGAGCCTGGTGGGCTGCAGACTATGGAGTCGCAAAGAGTCAGACACGACTGAGTGACTTCACTTTCATGCATTGGAGAAGGAAATGGCAACCCACGCCAGTGTTCTTGCCTGGAGAATCCCAGGGACGGCGGAGCCTGGTGGGCTGCCGTCTATGGGGTTGCACAGAGTCAGACACGACTGATGCGACTTAGCAACAGCAGCAACAACTTCTGGGCGTCGTCACTTTGACTCTCCTTGGTCTGTATCACACCCTCAGTCCCTGTCTCCACATGGTCTTCTTCTGTGTCTCTGGGTGTCCTCTCCTCTTGTAAGGTCCTTGTTAGTAACCCCTAACCCAGTATAACCTCATCTTTACCAAGTGCATCTTCAAAGACCTTATTTCCAAATAAGGTCACATTCGGAGGTTCTGGGTAGACATGAGTTGGGGGGACATTGTTCAACCTAATACAGCAGGAATTGCAGCAGTTAGTGTGTGGAGAGTGAACCTGTCAGGAATAAGGATCATATAGTCATAAGTTTGGCATGTTTAAGGGTACCAGTGAAAGAAGATTATAAACCGTGGTTTATCCTCTCTGTGCAACCAACTACCAAATGTAACTCCAAGGCTTGACTCTGAGATATCTCCAGATCTGGGTTGTAATTAGGGGTCAACGATCGAAAGATCAAGAAAGGTGCCATGAAAGAAAGGACTTTCCATTTCACAACAAGCCCACTTGTTTCTTGGAGCATAAAAGCGAGAGGTTGGATCCTAATGCAGGAGACGATCTACAAAGTGGGAACTTCCCTGTAACAAATATATGAGGAAACTGAAATGGTTGGATGTCGGTTTGAATGATTCCTTTCCAAATACCTCTGGTTGAAGCAGTATCTCTCCATTCATAGCTCAGGTCAAGAACTGACCTGACTATTTGTCTTTCTTCTGGAAGCTTGTCTTCAGCTTTTCCGTGGACCAGACTTGGGAGTGGGTAGAGTGATGGAGTGAGAGAGAACACAGTGGTGAGGAGAGTGTGGAAACTAGCGCTTAGCATTCTATCTCCAAAAAGTAGACATTCATGATTGGCACTTTAGTCATTATCCTCTAATCCCACTCTCCTCTGATTGCCCTGCCAGTATGCTGCTGCTAAAGTCGCTTCAGTCGTGTCTGACTCCATGCGACCCCATAGACGGCAGCCCACCAGGCTCCTCCATCCCTGAGATTCTCCAGCCAAGAATACTGGAGTGGGCTGCCATTTCCTTCTCCAGAGCTAAGACCTAGTGCAGTTGANAAGTACTGCATTTCGGACTCTTTTGTTGACCATGATGGCTACTCCATTTCTTTTGAGGGATTCCTGCCCTCAGTAGTAGATATAATATAAAGTTCACTTTATTTCTTAAATTATCTGGTCATATCTGTTTCTTTGCATTCTCTCAAATATGACATTCAGGTCAAAGTCATTGTAATACAACTGTTTCAACTGTGACCTGTTATAAGCAGAATAGATTCCTGTTGAACTCATGCATATGACTACACGATCATGATAATAAGAATATTCACTAAGAGTTTCCAAAATCTAGAGGGATCAGGTAGTTAGAAAAAAAGAAAAAAATATTTTAATTCTGTTTACAAAGTAATAATTTACCAAATTTCTATGTCATAATTAGCTTAAGGTGAAAGGATTCCTTACATCTGGAAAACAAAATTTAAAAGCAAGTAATATTTCTGACAAAAAATCATTAAAAATTGTCATTCAACCCTATGACACTAATTATTGTTGATCTTGATCTTCATTTAACAGGTATATGAAGCCATCATGATTTTCATTAGAATTTTGTAAAAGAAGGGAATTAAACTAAAAGATTGGACTTGAGTAATTCCTACATGTGTTTTCACAAAAATTTTAAAATAAACCTTACTTTATATTCAAAGCAGAAAGAAAATGCATTCTCTAAATCTCAATCTAGAGATATAATTTGTCTCATCATTTTCCCCAATTTTTATTTCCATTTAAGAACCCCATTTAAAAGCAAATGGTCATGAATTATATCATTACACTGAAGGCTGAATTGGTTGCAAAATTACAGGGAAATGAAAATTCTACCAGAAAAGAATGTCTGTGATAGGAAAACCAAGAAAGAAATTCAGTTAACTAATATGTAGGAAAGTATTGAGATACATTGAAACAGAGCATAATGATCTAAAATTGACAAACAAGGTGGTATGAACAATTCCACGTATGCTATTTCTTGATCTGTGTATTATTTACTTAGTGAGTAGTGTTTTTGAAGAATGTTTCAGTTCACAAATTCCTCTCAGCACACACAAAAAATAACAATTCTCAGAGTCTATATGAGTATAGACTCATTTCACATATTCAGGAGGAGTATTTCACGTCCTCATGTTTTTAGCATTTCATCTTAATAGCTGTCAAAGTGAATTCCAAATTCATAAATAAAATAGTGTATATGTATAGTTTGTTCTTTTTGCTATAGCTTAAAACATATTCAAAAAATGTTTTGACAATACTGCTGCTGCTGCTGCTAAGTCACTTCAGTCGTGTCCGAATCTGTGTGACCCCATAGAGGGCAGCCAATCAGGCTCCCCCGTCCCTGGGATTCTCCAGGCAAGAACACTGGAGTGGGTTGCAATTTCCTTCTCCAATGCAAGAAAGTGAAAAGTGAAAGGGAAGTCATTCAGTCGTGTCCGACTCTTCGTGACCCCATGGACTGCAGTCTACCAGGCGCCCCTGTCCATGGGATTTTCCAGGCAAGAATACTGGAGTGGGGTGCCATTGCCTTCTCCGTTTGACAATACAGAGAAGTGCAAATAATAAAAAGAAACTAATTTAGTTATAACATGAATTGATGTTTATGCTTAATACTTCGGTATTTGTTCTTGCAATATTGTTTTATAAAACTGCTTTTCCAAATATTTTATGCTTTAATTATATCACATATACATCTTTTATCTACTTTTTTCTTGGTAATAAATATTATTAATATGTTAACATACATTTAACATAAATATATATTATTTATTAATATGTTATCTGTTAATAAATATATATTAACATTTTAATGTGTAATATAGTTGCAGTCAGTGAATGCAAACATTTGAATCCAGTTATGTCCAATAGGATGATATTTTGGTTTTTGACTCTAGGAGTGGCACTACAGTACACACAAACCTTTTGGTACACATTTTTGTTTGTCATTAGATTATATCTCTGGAAATAAAACTTCTGGTCAAATTTATCATTAGTTCAATAGTTTTGATAAAAGAATTGTGGTAGGAATTTAAAATGATGATCCAGAAACGAGGCGCCAGTCTATGTTCGATGTAGGATGCAGGATGCTTGGGGCTGGTGCACGGGGATGATCCAGAGAGTTGTGGGGTGGGAGGTGGGAGGGGTATTCAGGATTGGGAGCTTGTGTACACCTGTGGTGGATTCATGTCGATGTATGGTAAAGCCAATAGAGTATTGTAAAGTAAAATAAAGTAAAAAAAAAAAAATGATGATCCATTTTTGTAAACACCTTGAATTATATTTTTAAATAAAAGTTTTATTCTATTGCTATATTTTAAAAGATAAATACAGAGTATATTTTTTTATACCTGTGCTTTCCCATGTATTTTTAATTTGTGAAATTTCTCAAGTTGTTTTGGGGGAAAGAGGTGTCTTAATTTTATTAATAATTTGTAACAAATATTTTATTTTATTCATAGATGGATACCTTTTTTATATCTGTGTCTCACTGCTAAACTGATAGACTTTCAAAAATTATTTATGTCTATAAATATTGCTGTCAAATAAAGAATTTTATTTTTTCCACTTTTCACTTATTGTTAAAAATTTTCCCCCTTGTCTGTGTAGCTCCTAACTAGAGTCACTTACAAGCAAACTATCTAATAGCTGAAATGATAATAAGCAAAAAGAATGTATATTTGTTTACCCTAGCAATATATTTTGATTAGTATTATTTACTACTTGCTTTTAATATGTTCACAATTGGGCACTATGACCTTTGTTTATTTCATATCTTAAAGAGAAATTTTTTATATAGTTTGGGCTTCCGTATAGCTCAGTTAGGAAAGAATACACCTGCAATGCAGGAGGCCCCTTTTGATTCTTGGGTTGGGAAGATTCACTGGAGAAGGGATAGGCTACCCACACTAGCATTCTTGGGCTTCCCTTGTGGCTCACCTGGTTGAGAATCTGCTTGTGATGCAGGAAACCTGGGTTTGATCCCTAGATTGGAAAGATCCCCTGGAGAAGGGAAAGGCTACCCACTCCAGTATTCTTGCCTGGAGATTTCCATGGGCTGTATAGTCCATGGAATTGCAAAGAGTCAGAGAAAATTGAGAGATTTTCACTTACATAGGAATATGCAGGAATGAAATCAGACATAGTGAGGGTATCATGCTTTATTTGTTCTACTTGATGTGTATCAGTAATAAAAGTTTTATAAGAAACAAGGAAGATTTTGCTGTAGATTGAACTCTATTGAAACATCTGTTCTATGTTCAAAAAGTCTGCATTTACTTATATAATATAGCATTTTGGGTGGTAAACTCTTAGAAGTATAAACATGTAAGGAATTTTTATGATTTGACAGATTTTTGAAAATATTATAATATCCAATTTTGGCAAAAAATTTGGAGGAAGACCAATCCCACCTACAGCTGAACAGAATATACAGTTTTAGGGACTTCTAAAAGATTCTGATGCTGGGAGGGATTGGGCAGGAGAAGAAGGGGACGACAGAGGATGAGATGGCTGGATGGCATCACTGACTTGATGGACGTGAGTCTGAGTGAGATCTTGGAGTGGGTGATGGACAGGGAGGCCTGGCGTGCTGCAATTCATGGGGTCGCAAAGAGTTGGATGACTGAGCAACTGAACTAAACTTAACTGAACTGAGAGAATAATTTGGGAAAATATTTTGTAATAATTTATTGTTGTCATTATTATTATTGTTCAGTCACCCAGTTGTGTCTTACTCTTTGTGACCCCATGGACTGAAGCATGCCAGGCCTCCATGTCCCTCACCATTTCCCATTGTTTGCTCAAGTTCTTGTTTATTGCATCAGTAATGCCATTCAGCCATCTCATCCTCTGATGCTCTCTTCTCTTTCTGACCTCAATCTTTTTCAGCATCAAGGACTTTTCCAGTGAATTGTCTGTTTGCATCAGATGACCAAAATACTGGAGCTTCAGCTTCAGCATTAATCCCTCCAGTGAACATTCAGGGTTGATCTTCCTTAAGATTGACCAGTTTGATCTTCTTGCTGTCCAAGGGACTTTCAGGAGTCTTCTCCAGCACTACAGTTCAAATGTGTCAATTCTCTGACCTTCTGCCTTTTTTTCTGTCCAGTTCTCACAACTGTTACATGACCACTGGAAAGACCATAGCCTTGACTATATGTGATAATTGCTAAAACATTATTATCACAGTACTTGTGGTAATATAAAAAAGACAGAGGCTGGTGTGAATTCTCAACATTTTACTAATTAATTAAAAAAATGTAATAATAAAAATAGGAGAATGGCTAAACATACTTTCTATACAAATAAAAATACTTTTTATATTACAATATCACATAAGTTTTCTTTGTATCCTCTTCTAAACTGCCTTTAGTACAAGAAAGAGTTATTTTTCCCCAGAAAAAAAGGTGCATTTCTGTTTTCAGAGGTAAATCCACTTGTGTTTCTATATACTCAGTTGCTTCTGTTGTGTCCAACCCTTTGCGACTCCATGGATGGTAGCTTGCCAGGCTCCACTCTCCATGGGATTCTCCAGGCAAGAATACTGAAGTGAGTTGCCATGCCCTCCTCCAAGGGATCTTCCCAACCCAGGAACTGAATCTGTGTCTCCTGCATTGCAGGTAGATTCTTTACATCTGAGCAACTGGGGAAGCCCCAGACACACTTACATAAAGACTAGAAGTTTCTCATGTTATTCTGACTTTTGCTGATAATTTAGCACTAAAAACATGACAAAATTTTAGATCTTCTTACAGTAGCCTAGCCTAATAAAATGTATTAAAAACTTACAGATTGCCTAAAGAACAACTGGAAGTGGGTATTTCTAAGGCAATTTATAGCTTGTATAACAATTTGCATTAATGTATACTGCGAGGAACTAGCAGTATATATTTATTTTTGTGGGGGGCTCCAAAATCACTGCAGATGGTGACTGCAGCAAGGAAATTAAAAGATGCTTAATCCTTGGAAGAAAAGTTATGACCAACCTAGATGGTATATTCAAAAGCAGAGACATTACTTTGCCAACTAAGGTCCATCTAGTAAAGGCTATGGTTTTTCCTGTGGTCATGTATGTGAGAGTTGGACTGTGAAGAAGGCTGAGCACCGAAGAATTGATGCTTTTGAACTGTGGTGTTGGAGAAGACTCTTGAGACTCCCTTGGACTGCAAGGAGATCCAACCAGTCCATTCTGAAGGAGATCAATCCTGGGATTTCTTGGAAATAATGATGCTATAGCTGAAATTCCAGTACTTTGTCCACCTCATGCGAAGAGTTGACTCATTAGAAAAGACTGATGCTGGGAAGGATTGAGGGCAGGAGGAGAAGGGGACGAAAGAGCATGAGATGGCTGGATGGCATCATGGACTCAATGAACGTGAATCTGAGTGAACTCTGGGAGCTGGTGATGGACAGGGAGGCCTGGCATGCTGCGATTCATGAAGTTACAGAGTCGGACATGATTGAGCGACTGAACTGAACTGAAGGAACTAGAGTAAGAGGAAGAGATAGAGGAAGACATATGCATCAAAGCACATGTGACTTATGAACCTTACTACTTGGAAGGAGCACAAAATACAATAATTCTTATTGGGAAACTCTGAAAACATATTTTAAAACCCTACTGAAACTGTATGATCACTTACCTTGAAGTTCCACTTTTATTAAATTAGGTGAAATAATTAAACCGTTTGAAAATATTTCCCTATAATGACTGTGGAAAACTTTGAAAGAAATGGGAATACCAGACCACCTGACCTGCCTCTTGAGAAATCCATGTTCAGGTCAGGAAGCAACAGTTAGAACTGGACATGGAAAAACAAACTGGTTCCAAATGGGAAAAGGAGTACGTCAAGGTTATATATTACCACCCTGCTTATTTAACTTATATGCAGAGTACATCATGAGAAATGCTGGGTTGGATGAAGCACAAGCTGGAATCAAGATTGCCATGAGAAATAACAATAACCTCAGATATGCAGATGATACCACCCGTATGGCAGAAAGTGAAGAAGAACTAAACAGCCTCTTGGTGAAAGTGAAAGAGGAGAGTGAAAAAGTTGGCCTAAAGTTCAACATTCAGAAAACAAAGATCATGGCATCCAGTCCCATCACTTCATGGCAAATAGATGGAGAAACAGTGTCAGACTTTATTTTTTGGGGCTCCAAAATCACTGCAGATTGTGGTTGCAGCCATGAAATTAAAAAATGCTCACTTCTTGGAAGAAAAGTTATGACTAACCTAGACAGCATATTAAAAAGCACAGACACTACTTTGCCAACAAAAGTCCATGTAGTCAAGGCTATGGTTTCTCCAGTAGTCACATATGGATATTGAATTATAAAGAAAGCTGAGCACCAAAGAGTTGATGCTTTTGAAGTATGGTGTTGGAGAAGACTCTTGAGAATCCCTTGGACTTCAAGATGATCCAACCAGTCCATCCTAAAGGAAATCAGTGCTGAATATTCATTGGAAGGACTGATGTTGAAGCTTAAACTCCAATACTTTGGCCACCTCATGTGAAAAGCTGACTCATTTGAAAAGACCCTGATGCTGGTGAATATTGAATGAAAAAGAAGAAGGTAACGGCAGAGGATGAGATGGTTGAATGGCATTACTGACTCAATGCACATGAGTTTGAGTCAACTCCAGGAGTTAGTGATGGACAGGGAGGTCTGGCATGCTGCAGTCTATGTGTCGCAGAGTCAGATGTGACTGAGTAAGTGAACAAAACTGTTCTTATTGATGTTTTTAAATAAAGTGACTGTGAAGAAAGCTTAACACTGAAGAATTGATGCTTTTGAACTGTGGTGTTGGAGAAGACTCTTGAGAGTCCCTGGGACTGCAAGATGATCCAACCAGTCCATTCTAAATGAGATTGATTCTGGGTGTTCTTTGGAAGGAATGATGCTGTAGTTGAAACTCCAGTACTTTGGCCACCTCATGAGAAGAGCTGATTCATTGGAAAAGACTCTGATGCTGGGAGGAATTGGGGGCAGGAGGAGAAAGTGATGACAGAGGATGAGATGGCTGGATGGCATCACCAACTCGAACATGAATTTGAGTGAACTCCGGGAGTTGGTGATGGACAGGGAGGTCTGGCGTGCTATGATTCATGGGGTCACAAAGATCGGACACGACTGAGCAACTGAACTGAACTGAACTGAAATAAGAGTTAAAAGTATAGCAATTTAAATATTTAACAATAAAGGACTTGTCAACTTTGCCTATTCTAGTGCAGAATATTCTGCAGTCATTACAAATGAACACAAAATATCAATATAACGTATGTTGAATTAAAAAATCAGTACACTATGACATCTTTTTAATAAAGAAAAATGCATGCATTCATGCTTAGATAGAATAATTATAAATATAAAAACAAAAAATTAACACTACTTTTTATAAGTAATGAGTTTTTGGTGTCTTCTTTATACATGCGACTTGTATTTTCCCCTATAAATGTGAATCATTTTGTATTAAGAAATATAAAGTTTACTAACACATTTAAAATATAGCTGAAAACTAAGTGACCCTTTATTTTGCAAATCACATAAATAAGGTTATATTTGTTTAAGTCCAGACATGATTGAAGCAGAATTAGAGCCATGTAGTTTTTCTGGCAGGTTATTTTCTTTCCTCTGCACTCTAATGGTTTTAACATAGTCTATATTAGTTTCTGTTGTTGTCCAGTCACTCAGTCATGTCTTACTCTTTGTGACCCCATGGACTGCAGCACACCAGGCTTCCCTGTTCTTCACTATCTCCCACGTTTGCTCAAACTAATGTCCTTTGAGTCATTGATGCCATCCAACCATCTCATCCTCTGTCATTCTCTTCTCCTTCTTGCTTCAATCTTTCCCAGTATCAGGAACTTTTCCAGTGAGTCAGCTCTTCTCATCAGGTGCCCAAAGTATTGGAGCTTCAGTTTCAGCATCATTCCTTCCAATGAATATCCAGGACTGATTTTCTCTAGGATTGACTGGTTTTATCTCCTTGCTGTCCAAAGACTCTCAAGAGTCTTCTTCAACACCACATTAAAAAAACATCAATACTTTGGTGTTCAGCTTTCTTTATGTTCCAAATCTCACATCTGTACATGACTACAGAAAAACCATAGCTCTGACTAGATGTAATTTTGTCTGCTTTTTAATACACTGTCTAGGTTTGTCATAGCTTGTCTTCCAAGGAGCAAACATTTTTTAATTACATGGCTGCAGTCACCATCTACAGTGATTTTGGAGCCTAATAAAATAAAGTCTCTCACTATTTCCATTGTTTTTCCATTTATTTGCAATTAAGTGATGGCACCAGATGCCATGATATTGGTTTCTATTATTAATCTATATATCACTTAGCATTTGCTTCAACATATATTTATTCAGATGCTGAATAGGATGATAAAAATTAGTAATCTAGTTTATATATTTTTTTCATGAAATTGTTGCCAGCCAAAATCTTGGCCTTCTCTACCCACTGAAGCTGAATGAAAAATATGGAAACAAAGTTTGGAGGAAATAGAAAGGGGGCTTTTATTCTCAGCTGCAGGAGAAGTGAACACAGTAGACTAATGCCTCAAGAATTGTGCCTCCCTCCTCCCAAGAGGAGTCTAGGAGTTTAAATAAGGCAAAGATTCCCACTCAGGAGTCAGTGATGAGAAATAAAGGTGATAGGATCTTGATTTCTTCCTCTTGCGTTGTTTCAAAGACAGACATAAACTGGAGTCAGTAACCCAATAATTGAGTCTGGCAGTAGGTGGCTCTGTGTAAGGGTAAACACCAGATACAAGATGTATTTAGCATAGAGTTTAAGGAAAATATGTGCCAAGTGTAGCTCTTGCAGAGTTAGGGGGCAGAAAAGCAAACTTAGTTATAGACATTCAGAGTTCAGTTCAGTTCAGTTCAGTTCAGTCGCTCAGACGTGTCCGACTCTTTGCGACCCCATGAATCGTAGCACGCCAGGCCTCCCTGTTCATCACCATCTCTCAGAGTTCACTCAGACTCGCATCCATCGAGTCCGTGATGCCATCCAGCCATCTCATCCTCGGCCGTCCCCTTCTCCTCCTGGTCTCACTGGAAAACAGTGAGTCAACTCTTCGCATGAGGTGGCCAAAGTACTGGNAATGCAAAAGAAAGGCAGTGCCAAAGAATGTTCAAACTGCTTTACAATTTTGCTCACTTTATACGCTAACAAGGTAATGCTCAAAATCCTTCAAAAGACTTCAGCAGTATGTGAACTGAGAACTTCCAGATGTACACGTTGTTTTTAGAAAAGGCAGGGGAACCAAAGATCACATTACCAATATTAGTTTGATCATAGAAAAAGAGGAGAATTCCAGAAAAAAAAAATCTACTTCTTCACTGAGTACCCAAAATCTGTTGACTGTGTGGATCACAAACTGGGGAAAATTTATAGAAATGGGAATACCAGACTACATTACATTACCAGAGATGATTTGTCTCCTGAGAAATCTGTATGTAGGACAGGAAGCAACAGATAGGACCAGTTAAAGAGCGATGCTCTGGTTCAATAATGGGAAGTATGTCAAGTCTGTATATTGTCACCCTGCTTAACTTCTTGGCAGAATACATCATGCAAAATGCTGGCTTGAATGACCCACAAGCTGAAAACAAGAATACCAGGAGAAATATCAACAACCTCAGATATGCAGATGATACTACTCTAGGGGCAGATAGTGAAGAGGAACTAAAGAGCTTCTTGATAAGAGAGAAAGAGGAGAGTGAAAAAGTTGGCTTGAAACTCAACATTCAAAAATTTAAGATCATGGCACCTTGTCCCATCACTTCATGGCAAATAGAAGGGGGAAAAGTGGAAACATTGACAGATTTTATTTTCTTGGGATCCATAATCATTGTGGCAGAGAAGGCAATGGCACCCCACTCCAGTACTCTTGCCTGGAAAATCCCAAGGATGGAGAAGCCTGATGGGCTGCAGTCCATGGGGTTGCTAAGAGTCGGACACGACTGAGCGACTTCACTTTGACTTTTTCTTTCATGCATTGGAGAAGGAAATGGCAACCCGCTCCAGTGTTCTTGCCTGGAGAATCCCAGGGATGGGGGAGCCTGGTGGGCTGCCATCTATGGGGTCGCACAGAGTTGAACACAACTGAAGTGACTTAGCAGTAGCTTAATCATTGTGGAGAGTGACTACAGCCATGAAATTACAAGATCTTGCTCCTTGGAAGAAAAGCTATGACAAACCTAGATGGCAAATTAAAAATCAGAGACATCACTTTGCCAACAAAGGTCCATATAGTCAAAGTTATGGGTTTTTTCCAGTAGTCATGTATGAATGTGAGATGGCCCATCAAGAAGGTTGAGCATCAAAAAACAATGCTTTCACATTGTGATGGTAGAGAAGAATCTTGAGAATCCCTTGGATTGCAAGATCAGTCTTTTAGGAAATCAACTTTGGATATTCATTAAAAGGACTAGTGCTAAAGCTGAAGTTCCAATACTTTGGACATCTGGTGCAAAAGAATCAACTCATTGGAAGACCCTGATGCTAAGAAAGATTGGGTAAGAGAAGGGAGCAACAAAGATTGAGATGGTTGGATGGCATCACTGACTCAATGAACATGAGTTTGGGCATGCTGGTGTGCTGTAGCCCATGAGGTCACAAACAGTCATACATGACTTAGTGACTAAACAACACCACCACCACTCAAAAATGTTAAATATTATTCATGATTATCTTATTATTGCCATTTTTATTATGATTTTTAATCATTCATTCTAAGAAATGGTCATGGAATAATTGGATTACATAAAGTTGGAGTGGAATATTTAAAAAGTCCTTTAAAAATGACTAGAATTTTAGATAAAGGGGAAATTTTAGAATTTTAGAGTAAAGCAGAAAATAGATGATTAAATTATTCTACTAAAAATTTTAAGTAGAAAAATACGGGAGACTCCTGTAAGTTAACGATCACTCAAGAAAGCAGGCTTCCGTGATAACAAAACTAAGCTTTCCTGGCAACAAAGCCATGCAACAGAAGCATGAGACATGCCCCAAAGCAACAAAATAATTGTGACACGAGACCCGCATCATTTCCATTCTAATCAGTAAGTCAATGATCATTGAGAGGGGCCTTTTTCTGCATGTACTGAGAGCAGAAATTTAGGGGAAAGGTGACATTACATTGAAACCAGAGATGATTTATCATATTTTAGTATATGTTACCACCTTTTGCTCATTTCCATAGTGCCATGATAGCTTTGTTTTAACTACGTAGAGACAAGAACACTCCTCTGCCTAATGAGGAGGAGGGACTGATGATGGAGTGTTGATGTCTTCTGGGCAGGAGGCAAATTTAGCGGGGGATGAATACATGTATATGAATGGCTCAGTCCCTTCACTGTTCACCAGAGATAACATTGTTAATTAGCTATACCCCAATACCAATTAAAAAGTTTAAACATAAAACAGAAACAGACTAACAGATATAGAAAACGAAAAAGGATTAACCAATGTGGAGAAGGAATGAAGGGAGGATAAAGAAGGATATATGGGATTGAAATAAAAACCAATCTATTGTGTAAGATAGATAAGCCACAAGTATGTCTTGTATAGCATAGGAAATCGTACACCTTATTTTGCAGTAACATTTAATGTCATATAATTTAAAAAACACTGAATCACTATTATGCAACTGAAACTAATATAATATTATAAATCAACAATACTTCAATTAAGAAATATATACATATATATATATATATACATACACACACACACACACACACATATGTATGTGTGTTAAGTTGCTTCAGTCATGTCTGACTCTTTGTGACCCTGTAGACTGTAGCCCACCAGGTTCCTCTGTCCATGAGATTCTCCAGGCTAAAATACTGGAGTCGGTTGCCATTCTCTCCTCCAGGAAATAAGGAAGATCCAGGGGATCTTCCCAACCCAGGGATCAAACCCACATCTCCTGTGGCTTTTGGATTGCTGGAGTATTCTTAACTGCTGAGCCACCAGGGAAGCCTATATATATAAACACATATATGCACACATATTCTCCATATATATAATTTTAAAAGAAATAACTATTAAAAAAGAAAAAGAATGCAGGAAAAAGAAAAATGTGGTCTTCTTTTCTTCCCCACCCGTCTCTCTGAGCAGAGCTCTCTTGACTGCCAGTTTGTATCTCTAAGTTTCCTATGCTAATGAACTGTTTCCCTCTTTGTCATTCTGCCTCTTTATTCTCAAGTGAAATTCTGTTATATGAATGGAACATAGCTAATTGCATCATAAACTTAAAAAATCTTCTCTAGTTGTAGGGAGGCTTAACTGTTAGTAAAATAGTACTTTTATTGTTGTTGTTCAGGTGCAATGTCATGTCCAACTCTGTGACCCCAAGGACTACAGCATGCCAGGCTTCCCTGTCCTTCACTATCTCATGGAGTTTGCTCAAGCTCATGTCCAATGAGTTGGTCATGCCATCCAACAATCTCATTCTCTGTCATCCCCTTCTCCTCTTGTCTTCAGTTTTTCCCAGCATTAGGTTTTTTTTTTTTTTTCAATGAGTTGGCTCTTCACATCAGGTGGCTGAAATATTGGAGCTTCACCTTCACCATCAGTTCTTTCAAAGAATATTCAGGGTTGATCTCCTTTAGTGTTAACTGGTTTGATCTCCTAGCTGTATAAGACTGCCATGAGTCCTCCAGTACTACAATTTGAAAGCATCAGTTCTTCAGCACTCAATCTTAAGCCCAATAGTACCTTTAAGTGTCTCTTAATAGAAATACTATATCCATCTATTTTGTAAAGATGTGAAGAATATGTAATTAACTCTGAAACTTAGAAAAAGCCTTCAGATCAAATTAAATCAGTCATTTAAGATGTTTAAATGCTTTTAAAATATTTCTCAATTTTATTTAAAAAGTTTTGTGGATATGTTAGCAATAGTGTTACAATATTAAAAACTGTATTTTAATAAGCTTTACTTTAACTGGGTATATGGAGGGTATATGGAATTTTTATAAATATTTATTATATGGATTTTTATAAATATTTAAAGTAATTTATTATTTAATTTACAAAGTAGATTAAAATGAGTTATAGTTATGATTTTTAAAAGTTATATTTGGAACTCTAAATACCACAAACATGATTCTAATGGTATTTCATCATTAATTCCATAACTTCTCACAAAAATTTTCTGAGATGGTAAAATTATTTTCTTTATGTGCTAATGAGAAACCTGAGTTACAAAGCACTTAAGTATCTTGTTGAAGATGACACAAATTCTAAAAAGAAAAGCCAAGATTTGAAGATATGTAATTTGACTCCTGGATCCTTATAAACACAGTAATTTATTGCCACTGTGATTTATCATTTAGTTATCACTNTTCTTACAAAAATTTTCTGAGATGGTAAAATTATTTTCTTTATGTGCTAATGAGAAACCTGAGTTACAAAGCACTTAAGTATCTTGTTGAAGATGACACAAATTCTAAAAAGAAAAGCCAAGATTTGAAGATATGTAATTTGACTCCTGGATCCTTATAAACACAGTAATTTATTGCCACTGTGATTTATCATTTAGTTATCACTGATGATTTGTGTATAAATATTTAATGAAAATATAAATTAAAAGTACAAATATGTGAATTGAAAATAAGATGCAGGGATAGCTAATTTTTTTCTTTTAAGAAAGGGGGATAAAACAATTTATCCTGTTATAGTTTCTTATCACCAGTATTTGGATGATTGGATACCATAATACAAAGGAAATCAGGAAAGGAATTTCATTTTATCAACAAGAACCTTCTTCTGTGTTTAGTCACTCAGTTGTGTCTGACTCTGTGAGACCCTATATAGTTTAGCTTACCAGGCTGCTCTGTCCATGAGATTCTCCAGGCAGACTACTGAAGTGGGTTGCCATGCCCTCTTCCAGAGTATCTTCCAAACCCAGGTATCGAAACTGGGTCTCCTCCATTGCAGGCGGATTCTTTACTGTCTGAGCCACCAGGGAAACCAATCGTCTTACTGTAACCACGTTCAAATGTTTTTTAGCTGGATTTAGATGACTTAAAAAGAATATGTCAGTTCAGTTCAGTCANCCCAGGTATCGAAACTGGGTCTCCTCCATTGCAGGCGGATTCTTTACTGTCTGAGCCACCAGGGAAACCAATCGTCTTACTGTAACCACGTTCAAATGTTTTTTAGCTGGATTTAGATGACTTAAAAAGAATATGTCAGTTCAGTTCAGTCACTCAGTCGTGTCCGACTCTTTGCGACCCCATGAATTGCAGCACGCCAGGCCTCCCTGTTCATCACCAACTCCCGGAGTTCACTCAAACTCACATCCATTGAGTCAGTGATGCCATCCAGCCATCTCATCCTCTGTTCGCACCTTCTCCTCCTGCCTCCAATCCCTCCCAGCATTAGAGTCTTTTCCAGTGAGTCAACTCTTCGCATGAGGTGGCCAAAGTACTGGAGTCTCAGTGTAAAGGTTATTATTCATCTATATTTTCTACCAGTGAAAGTAAGAAAATTCACAATCATTTTAACCCAATGTTCTTGTTTTGTGTGTTTGTTTGTTTTTCAATAATGAGGAGGATAGAAACACCTGGATAAATCTGACTAAGATAGCTTTGTATGAAAAGACTCTTCTACCTTTTAGAGAAACTCCTTGAGGTTTGTGAAATTTCAGGATAAGAGATATACTAACATATTCCTTTGAGCTTTCAAAAATTCTGTTTTGTCCCATCTTGGACTATGTTAGCACTGGGGAAACTGAACTGGGTAAATGGATCCATATTATTCTAGTAGCTGCATCTGAATCTAAACTTACTCAATATGAAAAGTCTAATGAAAATAAAAACAAAATGAAGCATAATATAGGTATGTTTTAAGATGCTATTTTTTCTCAGATGGAGTTCCTGGCCCTAGACTGTATTTTATACTGAAGGAAAAAAGAAAAA
Source organism: Neotragus pygmaeus (assembly GCA_006410875.1). Taxonomy (NCBI): domain Eukaryota; kingdom Metazoa; phylum Chordata; class Mammalia; order Artiodactyla; family Bovidae; genus Neotragus; species Neotragus pygmaeus. The sequence goes on from SJYV01049557.1 coordinate 78,903, forward strand.
TATTGTGAATGACATTATTGTGTAAACTGACAAAATTAGAACATGGAGAGTAATCACATAAAAATGACACATCAATGTTAAGTGTACTGGGTTTGGCAGTTATACTATGGTTATGTAAAATAATAGAAGAAGAACTAAAAAGCCTCTTGATGAAAGTGAAAGAGGAAAGTGAAAATTTTGGCTTATAACTCAACGTTTAAAAAACTAAGATCATGGCATCTGGGCCCACCACTTCATTGAAAATAGATGGGGAATCAATGGAAACAGTGACAGACTATAAGTCGTTTTTTATTACTCTCATTTTTGCAATTTCTCGTAAGTGAAATTATCTCTAAATTAAAATTTTAAAAGTACAACCAGTTCTGAAACATGCATTTCTTTCCATGTTTTTATATTAGAAAGTATATTCAAAAAATTTTTATACTTAATATTTTAGGAAGAATGAATGTTGTATTTGAGACTGCATAGAAAAGTTATACTTTTAACAAATGTAAGCTTAACAGAATGAGGACATCATAGATTGAGTGAAAATATTTGCAAGCAACACATTTGTTAAAGAACTGTTATCTAAAATACAAAAAAATCCTCAAAACTCAAAAGAATAGAAACTACCTGATTAAAAAATGATCACATATCTGAACAGAAACTTCACCAAAGAAGGTACAAAGATGGACAGCTAAGCTTGTGAAAATAGTTCTCAATATCAAATGTCATTAAGGAATTGCAAGTTAAACATCACTGAGATATTACTATGTACTTATTAAAAGGGAAAAAATATAAAATAATGACACCACCAAACATTGGCAATAAAGTGTAATAGGATTCTCATTTTCTGCTGGTAGAAATGCAAACTGGTACAGCCACTATGGATGATGGTTTGGCAATTGTTTTCGAATATAAACATAGTTTTACCATATAGTCCAGCCATCACATAATTGATAATTACCCAGTGTAGTTAAAAACTTTATGTCCATGCAAAAAGCTATACAGAGGCTTAGAGTAGCTTTATTTATAATTGCCACAACTTGGAAGCAATCAAGATGTCCTTCAGTAGGTAAATGGATAGATAAACTATAAGGCACCCAGACAGTGGAATATTAATCAATGTGAAATCAAAATGAGTCATGTAAACATATGGATGAAACTTAAGTGCATAGTATTGTTAAGTGAAAGAAGCTAATCCAAATAGGTTACACACTGTATGATTCCAACTATATGATATTTTGTATGAAGCAACAATATGGAAATATTAAAAAGATCTAGGCTTGCCAGGTTGGGATCAGAAAGACTAAATAGTCAAAGCACAAAGAATTTTCAGGGCAGTGAAACTGTGATGTATATATGTACAAGTATAATATCATGGTGGTAGTCACATTATTATGCACTTGTTCAAACCCATATAATGTATTACTTTGCCAACAAAAGTCCGTCTTGTCAAGGCTATGGTTTTTCCAGTAGTCATGTATGGATATGAGGGTTGGACTATAAAGAAAGCTGAGTGCAGAAGAACTGATGCTTTTGAACTGTGGTGCTGGAGAAGACTCTTGAAAGTCCCTTAGACTGCAAGGAGATCCAACGAGTCCATCCTAAAGGAGATCAGTCCTGAGTGTTCATTGGAAAGAATGATGCTTAAGCTTGTATTCCAATACTTTGGTCACCTTATGTGAAGAGCTGACTCATTTGAAAAGCTGCCTCATCATTTCCCTGATGCTGGGAAAGACTGAAAGCTGGAGAAGAAGGGGACAACAGAGGATGAGATGGTTGGATGGCATCGCCGACTCAGTGGACATGAGTTTGGGTANAGTCCCTTAGACTGCAAGGAGATCCAACGAGTCCATCCTAAAGGAGATCAGTCCTGAGTGTTCATTGGAAAGAATGATGCTTAAGCTTGTATTCCAATACTTTGGTCACCTTATGTGAAGAGCTGACTCATTTGAAAAGCTGCCTCATCATTTCCCTGATGCTGGGAAAGACTGAAAGCTGGAGAAGAAGGGGACAACAGAGGATGAGATGGTTGGATGGCATCGCCGACTCAGTGGACATGAGTTTGGGTAAACTCCGGGAGTTGGTGATGGACAGGAGGCCTGGTGTGCTACAGCCCATGGGATTACAAACAGTTGGACAGAAGTGAGTGACTGAACTAAACTGAAGAGTGATCACTCACTTAGCTGTGGATTCTGGATGATAATGATGTGTCAATCTAGGCTCATCAATTGTTACAAATGTGCCCCTCTGATAGGGAACATTGATAATGGGGAGGGCATGAATGTATGGAGGTTAGGGGAGTATGACATCCCTGTGTACTTGACTCAGTTTTGCTATGAATGTAAAATTGTTCTAAAAAATGAAGTCAGAACCTTCCTGGAGTTCCAGTGGTTAAGACTCTGAGCTTCCAATACAGGGAGCACAGTTTCAGGCCCTGGTCAGGGAACTAAGATCCTACATGCTGTATGGAGTGGTCAAAAAAATAAATAAATATTTAAAAATACATTAAAAATAAATTTAAAAATACCTTTTACATTTGTGACCTGTATGTGCTTCTAATGCCACCAGCAATTTATGCATTCAAAGAGTTCCACAATACAGTAGAGAGAACAGTTGTCCTCTGCATATATTCAGGGAGATTGATGCCCCTGATAGCTAACATTTATTGAGTGCTTACAGTGGGCCAGGCTCTATTACATACACTTTCTTGAACTGTATTCATTTTGGCTTCACAAAATCCTATGAAGTAGTAGAGCTAAAAAATTAAGTAATTAAACAAATTTTTAAAAAAGCCTATTTTGAAATAGAAGTTATTTCTTATGTTTAATTGCTTCTGTTACTCTTGCTATCATTATAATATTTATAAACATATTTGTTTTATTAGTAACCCATATATGAGAAATACTAATAATAATTTGATAAATTAATTATAGATGTTTTCTCAGTTGAATAATGATTAGAAGCTTTAATAAGTATTTGGATAAGTCTAAGGCCATTTCTACCTTACTCAAAATGATTTTTTCAGTGTGGTTATGATCAGTATGGTTATGATAGTGACTGACTAAGTGAAGAGTTTAGATTTACTAACCAATAAGCATTGAATAAATCTTTTTTAAAATAAGTATTGCATAGATTGAAATACATGTATAAGAAAATGAATGGGATAAAAATATTGTAATAGTAATTTTGGAGATATAAAAAATGTTATAAATTGCCTATGTTTTTGGAAATTTGTTTCTATGTTTTGAACACCAGTAAAATCTTTTGCATTAAATATATTAGTGTGACTTAACAACTAATTAATTTAAATTTGGAAATATTTTTCTGTCTACATTATAAGCTATTTTCAATTACTTACTGAATTAAGTAAGATATAAGAAGATAGAAGAACTTAAAATTTATAGTTGCATTACTTGGAAAAATTAAATCTAAAAACGTGGAAAAACTCACATTATTCACTTAGTTTCAGCACATAAATATAAATGGATTGGAACTAAAAATCACTTCAGACTCTAAGTAATGATTACCCAGAAACACCGTATGAGCTTCATTAAAACTTATGTTTAATAATAATGAGGAGCACAGGGGACTTGCCCAAATCTGCACAAATAAAAGGATTACCAATATCTAATCACTATAAAATGGTGATCATAAAGCTTCATTTAAGAGCATTTTTTGATTGGGAGCTCGTGTACACCTGTGGTGGATTCATGTCGATGTATGGCAAAGTAAAATAAAGTAAAAAAAAAAAAAAAAAAAGAGCATTTTTTCAAAAAATGAAATCAGGGAAGATGATCTTGAAACTGAAATGTGATTTTAACGTTGACAGTTGTTTTAACAAAATGCAGCTAATTTTTATGCAGCTATCATTTCATTTNGTAAAAAAAAAAAAAAAAAAAGAGCATTTTTTCAAAAAATGAAATCAGGGAAGATGATCTTGAAACTGAAATGTGATTTTAACGTTGACAGTTGTTTTAACAAAATGCAGCTAATTTTTATGCAGCTATCATTTCATTTTTTTTCTATGTATAACAAATTAGTAAATAAAAAAGAGTAAAGGAGTTATTGAAAACTTCAATAGAATTCAGTATTTTTGTTTAACACAGGAGCACTTGCAAATGTCTAATTTTTTAATGATTTCTCATTTTCTATGATACACACTATTAAATAGAATCTTTTAGAAGTCACTTTGGAAAAACATCTCTAGTTTTCAGAGGTTAAGGTGCACAAATCGTGTTACAGGCAATGGAATCTATATTCCTGATTCTCTATGTAGCATGAACCAGAGAACATAGCACATTTACAGACATATTGGAGGTTCTGAAAAGTTTTCTTTAAATTATTAGAGAATATATGTTTAGCTTTAAGTTGATTTGCTTAATTTAGTGATATAAAGCTTATTCTTTTTTTTTTATTGGTATAAATTTGCTCTAAAATGTTATGTTGGTTCTCACTTGTACAAAAATGTGAATCAGTCATAATTATATATATATATATATATAATTATATATAAGAGTGTGTATATATATATATACACCTTTCTTCTTCAGCCTCCCTCTACTCCCCTTAATCCATCCCTCTAGGTCACCACAGAGTGCCAGGCTGGGCTCCTTGACTTNTATGCAGGTCAGGAAGCAACAGTTAGAACTGGACATGGAACAACAGACTGGTTCCAAATAAGAAAAGGAGCATATCACCCTTCTTAATTAACTTATATGCAAAGTACATCATGAGAAGCGCTAGGCTGGAAGAAGCACAAGCTGGAATCCAGATTGCTGAGAGAAATATAAAAAACCTCAGATATGCAGATGACACCACCCTTATAGCAGAAAGTGAAGAGGAACTAAAAAGCCTCTTGATGAAAGTAAAAGAGGAGAGTGAAGATGTTGGCTTAAAGCTCAACATTCAGAAAACGGAGATCATGGCATCTGGTCCCATCACTTCATGGGAAATAGATGGGGAAATAGTGGAAACAGTGTCAGACTTTATCTTTTGAGACTCCAAAATCACTGCAGATGTTGATTGCAGCCATGAAATTAAAAGACCCTTACTCCTTGGGAGAAAAGTTATGACCAACCTAGACAGCATGTTGAAAAGCAGACACTACTTTGCCAACAAAGGTCTCTAGTCAAGGCTATGGTTTTTCCAGTGGTCGTGTATGGATGCAAGAGTTGGACTGTGAAGAAAGCTGAGCGCTCAAGAAGGATGCTTTTGAACTGTGGTGTTGGGGAAGACTCTTGAGAGTCCCTTGGACTGCAAGGAGATCAACCAGTCTATTCTGAAGGATATCAGCCCTGGGATTTCTTTGGAGGGAATGATGCTGAAGCTGAAACTCCAGTACTTTGCCCACTTCGTGCGAAGAGTTGACTCATTGGAAAAGACTCTGATGCTGGGAGGGATTGGGGGAAGGAGAAGAAGGGGACGACAGAGGATGAGATGGCTGAATGGCTTCACTGACTCAATGGGCGTTAATCTGAGTGAACTCTGGGAGATGATGATGGACAGGGAAGCCTGGTGTGTTGTTTTTCATGGGGTAGCACAGAGTCAGACATGACTGAGCGACTGAACGGAACCGAAGTGAGGTCATATGGTAAATTTATTCCTAGTTTTTTGTATCATATCCGTTTCATCCGACAGTGCAAGAGTATTCCCTTTCTTCCACATACTCTCCAGCACTTTTTGTTTGTAGAATTTTATGACAGCCATTCTGACTGGTGAGATGATACCTCATTGTAGTTTTGATTTACATTTCTCTAATAATTAACAATGCTGATAATCTTTTTATGTTTTTATTGGTCATCTGCATATATTTGGATAAATGTGTGTTTAAGTCTTCTCCTAATTTTTTGATTGGGTTATTTGTTTATGTGAAATGATAAATAGGTATATGAGTTGCTTATGTATTTTAGAGATTAATCCTTTGTCAGTTGCTTTCTTTGTAATTATTTTCTTCCATTTGAGATCTGTCATTTCAATTTGTTTATTGTTTCTTTGCTGTGCAAAAGCTTTTAAATTTTATTAGGTCCCACTTGTTTATTTTTGTTTTTATTTGCTTGATGAACATACCATTAATACACATTACTTTAGAGCTTTATTAATGTGTTAATTATGTCAAGATTTAAATTTTAGTCTCTTTTCATGCTAGAATATATATTGCTTTTTGATAGGCATAAATTTAAAAAAATATGAAATCATCAATTGCCTAGTGCATATTTAGACAACAATTATACAATTTCATTAAAAAATAGTGTCCACTATGATTAGAGTAATTCTTACCATGGGGAATCTATGTATTCTCTATTATATAGCTGGTTATAGTTGAATAACACATATTTTTCCAGCAACTTACTAACTCCTAAACATAAAGTTTAGGAAATACAGTTGGGTGGCAAAGAGTCTACAGGCTTCTGTAAGAAATATGAACCTAATAAAAAGATAACATATTGGTAATGTGGATAAACTTCTGTAATTTAATAAAATGCACTCAGAAGTACTTTAAAGATGATGGAGTAAGGCAAGGAGACCACCTTCTTCCCCACAAATACATCAAAAGTACTTCTGTGTGTGGAACAACCCTTAGAGAACATCTTCTAAATGCTGGCAGAAGCTTCCAGATTTACCAAAAGGCAAACTAATCTCCACAATATGAGGTATGGCAAAAGATATATGAAAAAAGAAAAAAAGACAAAGGATTTGGGACAGGGACCTGGGCCACTGGGAGGGAGCTGTGAAGAAGGAAGCATTTCTGCTCACACTCTGCTCACTCAGAAATCCCCTCACAGGTGAGAACAAGGAAGAAGGGGCTTGGAATCTCAGAGGGGAACACAGTAACAGGTACTCATAAGGCAAAATGAAGAGAATTCACCACAAAAATCAGTTCCAGCCAGCACTTCCTAGTTGAGATATTATTTGAACACCCACTGTGGTGAGTGGGGGATGAGTGCTATTGCTCAGGCATCAAGGGTTGAACCCCAGGGAGAAGACTAGGGTTGACTGCCATGAATATACTCTGAGGGGGCTAGTACAACACAGCTGAGGGAGCCCAAGGAAAGGCGAAGGCCTGCCAGAGAGGCACGAGATCATTGTCACAGGACAATGTGTGCTCAAGCTCTGAGTGCTCTAACTCTGTGCTCAAGCAGGGCACAGGACCTTGTCTTTCAGAGTGTCATAGTGGGGCTAGCAATTGCTGTGGACTGTGACCCCAGAGACATTAATAGATATGGCAGGCCAAAGCTGCCTCTAAGGTTGGTGAGAGTGCCAGAGTTGGGACTAGCCACCAATTGCTGTTTGCGATCTTAGAGTGAGGAACACAGACTAGTTGGCCACCACTGAAGCCTGTGCATGAGCAAGAGGCAGATGAAAAGACCCTTCTGTGGTCCTGCCTGCATCTAACTGGTCACAGCTGCCACCAAGCTATCAGCAGGCACAGATCACTGCCACATCTTGCTGGGAGCCTACGCAGCTTTTCTATGCCAAGGAACCAACAACACAGGACTAATTCCCCTGGGGGAAGACTCTCCTCAGACTGTAGCAACTTTCCAGGGCCTTGGCCAGAGCAGGCACTTGGTGCACGTGCCAACTGTGTCGGTTGTATCCCTCCAACTCCCAGCCCAACTGAGCTTGTGATACACAACAAGCAGCTGCTCCCCACCTTGTCTGAGTAGGGAATAGACACTAGAGAGCAGCCTGCAGAAGCAGGACCAACGTTAAAGCTGAGCACCAGGGACTGTGTGACCAAAGAAATGAAAAGGAATGCCCTCCTGCACCCACAGGTGCAACAGATTAAATCCCTGCAATTAATTTGAGACTGTGGACTGGGGGTAGTTGTGAAATTTGGAAGCAAGTAAAAACTGCAGTAAGGCCAGCTCTAAGACTTGTGATTTGACTCCACAGTACCCACAGCAGGTCCAGAGACCTTCCTAGAAATACTTGGAGGACCTCTTCAAAAGGCAGGTTTTCTGGAGCTCACTATGAGGTTATGACAATGCAGGACACAGGAGGTCTCCTTACTATGTCTCTCTCTATATATACTTTTTTTTTTTTTGCCTTTTTTGTATTGTTCTACTGTTCTTTTTTATCATGCTTCTATTTTAAAATTACTTTTTATTTTTAAATGCTTTAATTTTTTAATAAATTATTTTCCTATTGTTACAGTACTCTTTTTGTATATTGCATTTCCTCCACCCCCTGCTTTTTTTTTTTTTTTTTTTTTTTTTTTTTTTTTTTTTTTTTTTTTTTTTTTTTTTTTTTTTTTTGTTTTTTTTTTTGTTTTTGTTTTTTTTTTTTTTTTTTTCATTGTGAAAAAGCTTTTACGTTTAATTGGGTCCCATTTGTTCATTTTTGCTTTTTTTTTTCCTATGACTCATGGAGATGGGAAATAGAGGATCCTGCTGTAAATTTCTTTTTCTGTGCTTTCATTGTNTTGTTTTCAATTATGGTATTGTTTATTCGCTTGATTGCTCTTTTTTGTTCTTGCTTTTATTCTAGTTCTTGTTTTTATTATCTCTCTCTTTTCTCTCTCTCTCTCTCTCTCTTCTTTTCTCTTTGAGAATGTGAATTTCTTTGGGTGTTCTCCTCTGTTTAGCGTTGTTTTCATGATTCAAATTGGGGCTTTGTCTGTCATCTCCTTTTTTATTTGTATGTTTGTTTGACTTTTCTCTCTCTCTTTTCTTTCTTTTCCTTTTTTTCCCACCTTTTTCTTCTGCTTACTCTTTCCCTTTTATACTGGGTAGCTTGTGGAGACTTGGTGCTAGTGTAGTGTAATCTGAATCCAGGACATTGGGCCACCAGAGAGCTCCTGACCTTATGGAACATTAAGTGATGAGAGTTCTTCCACAGGCCTTCATCTCAACACTAAGACCAGGCCCCATTTGAAGGCCAGGAAGCTCCAGTGCCAGACACCTCATGTCAAACCATTAGCAAAACAGGAAAACAATCTTGTCCATTTGCAGGCAGGATGCTCAAGGCCATTCTAAATCCACAGACACCTCAAAATATAACACTGGGTTTTCACCACCCCCCAGAGAGACAAGATCCAGCCCCATCTAACAACAACAATAACAAAATATAGCAGCCCCACAACCAGGAAAGCTTCACAACGCACTGGTCCAATCCTACCCACTGGAGGCAGACTTCATAAGCAAGAAGAACTACAACTTTACAGTCTACATAAAGGATACTCCAAACAGAGCAAATTTAAAAAATGAAAAAGGGAAATATGCAGAGGATGAGGGACATGGTAAAAAACCACAAGATCAAACAAATGAAGAGGAAATAGGCAGTCTACCTGAAAAAAATTCAGGGTAATGATAGTAAAGATGATCCAAAATCTGGGAAATAAAATGGAGACACAGGCAAATAGAATCAAGGCACGGCTTGAGAAGATACAAGAAATGTTTAACAAGGAACTAGAAGAAACAAAGAAGAGATAAACAGCAGTGAACAACACGATAACTGAGATTAAAAATACACTAAAGGAAACCAAAAGTAGAATGACTCAGCCAGAAGGACGTATAAGCAAGCTGGAAGATACAATGTTTGAAATAACTGAAGCTGAACAGAATAAAGAGAGAAGAATGAAAATAAATGAAGGCAATCTCAGAGACTTCTAGGACATTAAGCACACCAACATTCAAATTATAGGCAGCCCAGAAGAAGAAGATAAAAGGAAAGGGTATTGGAAAATATTTTAAGTTATTTTAGTGGAATACTCCCTACCATGATAAATTAAATAGCCACCCAAGTCCAAAAACACGGAGAATTCCATACAAAATAAATTCAACGACTAGCACAATTTATTCAAGAAATATTTTAATCAAGTTAACAAAAATTAAATACAAAGAAAAAATATTAAAAGCATTAAGGGAAAAGCAACAAAAATATATGTAAAGAGATCCCAATAAGGCTAACAGCAAATCGTTTAACAGAAACTTTGCAGGCCAGAAAGGAGTGGGGAGACATACTTAAAATGATAAAATTAAAAAACAAACAAACCCGACAATCAAAATTACCCAGCAATTATTTCATTTAGATTTAATGGAAAAATCAAAACTTTACTGATAAGCAAAAGTAAAGAGTATTCAGAGCTACCAAAACAGCTTTACCACAAATGTTAAAGGAACTTCTCTAAATAAGTAACACAAAAGGAAGAAAAGATCTACAAAGACTAACCCACAACAATACAGTAAGTGTTAGTAGTATCATATATATCAATAAATATTTTAAATATAAATATATTAAATGCTCTAACAGAAAGTCATAGACTGGCTGAATGAATACAAAAATAAGATGCTCAGTCGTGTCTGACTCTTTGTGACGCCATGAATCACAGCACACCAGGCCTCCCTGTCCATCACCAACTCCCAGAGTTCACTCAGACTCACATCCATCGAGTCAGTGATGCCATCCAGCCANATGTTTGTGTGGGCTCTAGAAGGTGGGAGTGAGGAAGAAGAAAAACAGCATTAGGAAAATAAGTAGGTGCATAGAATAGGAAAAGAAGCATTTGTCTATAGATGTTGGATTTTTTTTTTTTAAGATGAGAAACTGTGAATAGTAGCTACCATATATTTAGCTTGGTTATATGACAGCAACTCTGCTTGCCATTTATAAGATTATTTCATGTTATCCCCACAATAATTTTTAAAATATGTTAATATTCTCTTTTAGAAATGATAAGACTGGATCAAAAAAGCATATATCAGTTGACCAGTGTCAAATAGTGACCAAGTACCTGGAATAAGAGTCCAACCAGCACACACACAATATTTTAAATTTGTAATATATTCACTTGTTCTCTTGTACTCTCATCTAATTGATTTTGGTAGCAAAACTGTGATTTTGTACTCAGAGAATTTTTAAAAAATCCCTATATATCACAAAATATATAATATGTAAATGGTGATTTTTTTAAATATAGAAAGTATATTGCCATATTAAATACTCAACACATAAATCCACATTACAACTGTGAAAATATGAGTGTGATACTGGGTTTATTTTCAGGTAATAAACTGTATATGGTGAAAAGTTACCAACTGGATAATTTGACCTGAGTAGAAACTTGTTTTTGTCCCTATAGAATGAATGATGATTAAGTCACAAGAATTTGACCTCTGGGTGAGATTGTCTAGTAATCAGTAAAGTCTTAGAAAATATTTTTCAAACTTTAGGGTTTTGTTTTAGCTCTGCTGCAGCTGAGCTATTATTCTCATTATAATTAGTCAGAGGTTTAATTGCTTAAGGCTTCTTCTTTATGGAGCAATGTCGTCGGCACACAGAGTGATGATTTCTTCTTGATTTATGGTGTTAGAAAGGGCTGCATCCAAATTATCTAAATCAGTAGATATAATACATTATCCATTTTATTTTCTGATTCACATTGATCATATTTACAACATAGTCTCATGGGTGATACCACTCATTACACAGAGCAATTCTAAAATGTTGGAGAAGTAGGAGGGCATAATACCCTAAGGAAGTGTTTCTCAAATCAGGCTGTTCATCTTAGTCAGTTAGAAAGTGAAAGGATTAGTCGCTCAGTTGTGTCCTACTCTTTGAGACACTGGACTGTAGCCTCTGTCCATGGGATTCTCCAGGCAAGAATACCGGAGTGGGTTGCCATTCCCTTCTTCAGAGGATCTTCTCGACCCAAAGACTGAACCCAGATCTCCCACATTGCCAGCAGATTCTTTACCATCTAAGCCATGGAATCCATAAAAATACAGTTATCAGATGTACATCCCTACAATTCTGATTCAGCATAGCTGAGAAGGTCCTGGGGAATATAATAAGTTTGTAGAACTTTACTTGCTTTGGAAGCATAAATGGTTTTGAAAAATATTATTTAAGGATGATAATAGAACTTTTGCATGTCAAATAGAGTAAGCTATTTAATTCAACAAATAAATAACAATGACAAAAAACCCCACAAAATAATTCTAACATGATGCCTGAATTTAGATTTCTAGTATGAGACTGACAAAATGCTGGAGGGTAAGTGTAATTAATTACAGACTTGAAATTCTAGGTCTTTACATGAATACACACAGTTAGTTTTCCTTTTGTCCAAATCTATTGAAATAGCAAAAAACATAAAATATAAAAATTCTATAAGCATCTTGAAAGAAAGAATCTGCAACTTCCCTAAAGCAAAAGGCAAGACTTCTAAATGATTCTTCCTAAAATAGTCCTGAGGGGACAGGGAGGGCAAAAATATCTCGGAAACTGGAAACAAGAGCAGCTGTGATTCATAAAAGAATTCAGTGAGTGAGCTATGGCACTCTTGCAGCAGGCCATCTCTATATAGGCTGATGTTCCCTTTCTAAAGGTGAGACCTTTTAATAATGTCAAAATCTGTAACTATTTCAACAAGGTGGAAAATGCATAATGATGCTTCTCCATGGAGCGGTTAGGGTCTAGAGAGAATGTCTGGGAAGCGCCCAGAGATCCTCCTGCTCAGACAAAAACCAAGAAGCTCAAAGTTCCAGAATGCAAAATATTCACTGGCTCGGGCCAAAAATCTACGTACTAGCTTTGATCTTTTGTTTTCCCTCACACATCCAATACTCGATTTATCAGATACTCTTGGTGGCTCCCAGAGCAAAACTTCTACCCATCTGTTCTACACACCTGTCCATTTCCGCAGCTGCTGCTATAGTCCATGCTGGCATCACTTTCAGATTCCTGACTGTAATCCTCTTCTTAGTATTTTCATTTGTACTCTTATTCCCTTGCTTTCTATTTTCCACACAGCTCTCAAAATAATATTTTAAAAAATTATAGCAATTCATGCTCTCCACTTGCTTAGAACTCTGTCATGGTTTTTCTTTGAAACTTGAAATAAAAACCAAACTCCTTTCTACGGCCTGAAATATGTTGCATATTCAGGCTTTCACATATCTGTAGGCTCCTGTCCTTCCACAACACAGAGGAGGGCACTCTTTACTATTTTTTTTCATAGTTCAACTTTAAATTTATTCCAAAATTCAAATATTGTCAACAAAGTTGACAAATACACATAATGTGCAGGGAAATACACATACATTTAATAATTTATATAATTTTATTAAATTGATTTATTTTATACCTTCTCCCAAATTTCTTTATGCAAATATCAGTCACAGAAACTCTAAGAGAAATACTACTTAGCACGTTAAAAATAGAATTATAAGAAAGAAATGAAAGTCCTGGGACTTCATCATCTACCGTGTGTGTGTGTGTGTGTGTGTGTGTGTGTGTGCGTGTATAAATAAATAAGAATTCTGTGGACTGAGGAGCCTGGCAGGCTCCATGGGGTCTCAAAGAATCAGACATGACTAAGTGACTAACACACACACACACACACATAAATTTTATTGGAAAATAGTTATAATGTCACGGTAGTTTCTGCTATATAGCGAAATAAATCAGCTGTACACACATATATCCCCCTTCTTGGATTTCCTTCCCATTTAGGTCACCACAGAGGCTTGAGTAAGGCAGCCTTGAATTGTATGCTATTTTATTGTCCTGGGTATATGGCCAAGATAGGACGTGTCTTCTTTAAATATACAAGTGTGAAATGGTACACACATCTGTAAATAAACAGAATAATTTCTATAAACCTGTTAATGTTCATTGCTTGGAAGAAATGAGTTATCTTTTAAAAATTATGGATAAAATATTGCAATGACTTAAACTGCAGAAAGCCATTATTAATTGCAAAAAAATGTATTCTTTCTCCTCCTATTTTTCCAGATTTCATGTTTTTCTGAGTGTGGTTCACAGCAGGAGAGAAATATTAGAAGGAAAAACAGTTTTGATTCTCAATTTATTCTAAAATAGCCATCTCTGAAGTAAAGGCAAGCAGAAAAGAAACAGATATACTAACTCCTTAGAAATGTAAAACTAGTAACTCAAGGATTGTCACACCCTTTTCTACTGAGTGATGTCTATCTGAAGTGATAAATTAGCTTCACCAAATATATTCTTCTTATATTGAAATAAACATATATAGGGGAATCCGTATTTCCTATGAATAATGTTTTGACAAATGAATCAATACAGTTGTTTGTACTGAAGTCTTCCCAAATTTAAAATTCAGAAGATAAATGTTCAGGTGATAGGCATTATGGTTCTGGACATATCTGAGCGTTTGTTACATGCGTCAGTAAGAATGGTATCTAAAATCTAGTCATGATTGAAGGCATATCAAGATCATCCTAAAATTGTGGAACATAAATGATTGTAGGTGGATGAGAAAGTTGAAAAGTTAAAACATTGTATATAATGCTTACTTTACCAAATTTTATTTGAAATCTGAATAAAGAAAGTTATAAAATGTTAAACAAAGAAGTCAAATAGCTGTTTAAAAATGAATTTAAACTGAGAGAAGGCAAATGGTCAATATGATTTTATTCTTTCACCCAAAGTGCCATATGAAAGAGAGATATCAGGTGTTTCTAGCACGTGTGCATGGTCAGTCACTTCAGTCGTGTCTGACTGTTTGCAACTCTAAGGACTGGAGCCTGCCAGGCTCCTCTGTCTATGGGATTCTCCAGGCAAGAATACTGGAGTGGTTGCCATTCTTCCTCCAGGGAATCTTCTTGACTCAGGGATCAAATCAGCATTTCCTGCATCTCTTGCATTGAAGGCAGATTCTTTATCCACTGAGCCACCTGAGAAGCCCCAGCTATTTGTAATAGTATTGCCAGAAAAATGCCCTTTCATTTAGGGGCTTGGTATTAGCATATTTATTACTCTATAGGAACTGAGTGTTAACCCCGCTTCAATCTGACAGATCTGATTAGTTTGTGGTAGAAAGTCACTTTGATTTTAGTGTGGAGTTATGGAATACTTAGTTTGGTATATCACTTAAGAAGAAAAGCTTACTAAGAAGTTAGGCAGTAATAATTACATTCTGTTAATTGTTGACTGTAATTAGACAAGGAGGAAATAGCATTAAAGAAATAAGACAGATAATATTTTTATCCAAGGAATAGCTGATTCAGAAAACTTTCATCAGTGTGGGAAAAATGACTAGTTTGTAAGAAATCAGACAGGTTAAAAATTTTGCTTGAAAAAAAAAGTTAGCAAGTAGAGACTACAGGTTCTGACCATGAGGGAGGAACCTGTAACCGAGTCAAATGTTTACTATGAAGAACTACTAAAACTGGGTTAAATATATAAAACTTCTATTTAGATCCATTGGAGAGGTGCCAGTGTAATTAGGACTGGCAAGAATAAAATTAAAATGAGTGAGATGAGCTCAGAGTTGAGCTTCACATTTGATCTGTTTTGTTTTCCCATGAGAGCGTATGCTAATACCCAGAGTGGTGGAGATAGAATGCTAAAATTATGAAAGGAATAATAGTAGGATAAAGACACAGGGTCTTCCCTGGTGGCTCAGATGGCAAAGAATCTGCCTACAAGGAGACCTGGGTTTGATTCCTGCGTTGGGACAAACCCCTGGAGAAGGGAGCAGCTACCCATTCTGGTGGACAGAGGAGCCTAGCAGGCTACACAGTTCGTGGGGTCACAAAGAGTCAGAATTTTCACTTTCATGACTGAGTGACTTTCACTTTCACCAAAGACACATAAGTTGATGTTAAGAACTTCCAAAGCAGCTGAGACTTAAGCAAACTTTCAGAGAAAGTCCATGGAGTTGAGCCAGTGAAGTTCTACAAGGGAAATGAGAATTATACACTGAAGGATCTGTTTCTTTGAGAGCAATTTTGAGACTTAAAGTGAAGGAAGAAAGCTAGCATCTGACCTAGAAATTGATGAGATAATTCTATGAGGTGCTTAGTATACCTAGAGCTATGCTGAGAACTCCAGTTGTTGTAATTAGATTAGTTCCAGCAGTTGTAATTGGATCATACTTACAGATCTATATGCAAGACAACATTCTGGGACCTCAAGGACCAAGTGTCTTTGGCGTGAATGTTAGACTTCTTAAAATGGACACCTTCTTGTGGCAGAGGTGAAGTTTTGCTAAAGAATTTTAATCATATGAGCCATGGAACCAGAGTAAGAGACAACGAAGAGACAGAGAACCCATGATGACAGATCACTTAACACATGCACATACATTACTATTTCAAAAAAATTCTATGATTATCGAGAAATTGTTAAGAGGCTACTTTGTGTGATGTGTGTTTATGTGTTGTATATAGTCAGGCTAAAATACATCTGCCTTGGATTATGGTTAAAAATTAATATGATCTCAATCATGATCTCAATGCTAACACACAAATGTTGTGTCTACATTCCATAATCCATTATGTTCTTAGTCATGTATGACTCTTTGTGACCCACCAAGCTCTTCTGTCCTTGGGATTTCCAAGCAAGAGTACTGGAGTGGGTTGCTATTTCTACCTCCAGAGGATCTTCTTGATCCAGGGATTAAATCCATGTCTCTTGTATCTCCTGCACTGCAGGTAGATTATTTCCCCTGGAGGCACTTGGGAAGACCATTATAATCATGTAAATTTAAAATTTTCAGACTCTTTTAGGAGTAAACAAATAGTAAAATAAAGATAGGCAATACCTCCTACTATTGCTTCCACATCAAATAATCTCACACAAATTAATTATGTGGGTGATAGCACACCAATGAAAAAACCTTCACAAGAGCATTATATAGGATAAAAAGACACATTGGTCTTGTTTGATGCTTCAACACAAAATTTAAAAATAAACTAGTGTGGAATTTACAAAAGCAGATCATTTCTAATCATAGCACTGTACAGAAAGGGAATTCAGATTCTGAAGTTGCAGAGAGCATTGAGCTTGTGGAAACACCCTTAGTTTCATCAACAAATGATATCAAATTGATCCCCAGTCACCAGAGAGCTAAGAATTATCAGTGAAGAAAAAATAACCCTGAACTGGGATTCAGATAACAAAAATTCTAGTCTGGGCAAATTAATTAACCTATTGATTTTTAGTTGCTTTAGATAAAGAACAAGGAATTTGAACTAAATAATAAGAATAGAATTTTTCATCTGGGCCAGTTTGTAAATTTATTTTCTTCTTTAATGAACCATCAGTTAATCTTTTAATATATTAATAGAATAGGAAGATGATGAAGTCCTTGCTCTAATAAGCAGCATATAATTCTTTGTAGCATCACTGATTTTTGAGCAGCAAGAAAGATGGATTAATAGATAATCTTGTGGAAAGAAGGTTTCACATGCTTCTAGTTAGTTATTCTTTAAAAGTCATCTTTTAATTTATTTTTTAATCCTGAGTCTGTGCTCTTCTAGGTAATATCTTGAAGTGAAGTCACTCAGTTGTGTCTGACTCTTAACAACCCCATGGACTGCAGCCTTCCAGGCTCCTCTGTCCATGGGATTTTCCAAGCAAGAGTACTGGAGTGGGTTGCCACTGCTTTCTCCGGATGTACTATGCATATAAGTTAAATAAGCAGGGTGACAATATTCAGCCTTTGATAATACACTAACACTTTAAAAGCTATTGGGTACCATCATATTATGACAAGGGACAATTAAGTAGTGTAACTTCTCATTTAGTTGGCATTGTTGAGAATTAACTTGATCCATTTAAGTGAAGTTGATTGAATGCAAATGCTTTAAGCTTCAATTATGAGCTTATACAGTCAGCAAAAATAAGACATGGAATTGACTGTGGCTCAGATCATGAGCTCCTGATTGAAAAATTCAGGCTTAAATTGAAGAAAGTAGGGAAAACCACTAGACAATTCAGGTGTGACCTAAATCAAATCCCTTATGATTATACAGCAGAGGTGACCAATACATTCAAAGGATTAGATTTAGTGACAGAGTGCCTAAAGATCTATGGACAGAAATTCTTAACATTGTATAGAATCAAAACCGTCCCAAAGAAAAATAAATGAAAATGGACAAACTGGTTGTCTAAGGAGGCTTTACAATATCTAAGGAAAGAATAGAAGTGAAAGGTAAAGGAGAAAAAGAAAGATATACCCAACTGAATGCAGAGTTCCAGAGAATAGGAAGGAAAGAAAAGAAAACCTGCTTAAGTGAACAGTGCAAAGAAAGAGAGGAAAACAAGAGAATGATAAAGACTAGAGATCTCTTCAAGAAAATTTAAGATATCAAGGGAAAATTTCATGTAAACATTGGCACAATAAAGGATGGAGACAGCAAGACCTAATGAAGAAAACACAATAAAGGACCTAACAGAAACAGAAGAGATTAAGAAGTAGTAAGAATATATAGAAGAACTGTGCATAAAAGATCTTAATGGCCCAGATAACAATAGTGGTGGTGTGGTCACTCACCTAAGCCAGATTATGGAGTGTGAAATCAAATGGGCCTTAGGAAGGATTACAATGAACAAAATTAGTGGAGGTGATGGAACTCCAACTGAGCTATTTCAAATCCGAAAAGATGATACATCTAAAGGACTACACTCGATATGTCAGCAAATTTGAAAAATTGATTAGTGGTCATACTAGAAAAGTTTTAATTCCAATCACGAAAAAAGGGAAATGCCAAAGAACGCTTAAACTACAGTACAACTGTGCTCATTTCACACGCTAGCAAAGTTATATTCATATCCTGCACATTAGGCTTTATCAGCACATGAACTGAGTATTTTCAGATGTACAAGCCGGGTATCAAAAAGTCAGAAGAGTCAGAAATCAAATTGTCAACATTCATTGTATCATGGGGAAAACAAGGGAAATCCAGAAAAACATCTGCTTCTGCTTCATTGACTACATTAAAGCTTTGACTGTGAGGATCACAACAAACTTTCAGTTCAGTTCAGTTCAGTTGCTCAGTCGTGACTGACTCTTTGCGACCCCATGAATCGCAGCACGCCAGGCCTCCCTGTCCATCACCAACTCCAGGAGTTCACTCAGACTCACGTCCATTGAGTCAGTGATGCCATCCAGCCATCTCATCTTCGGTCGTCCCCTTCTCCTCCTGCCCCCAATCCCTCCCAGCATCAGAGTCTTTTCCAATGAGTCAACTCTTCTCATTCAGGTGGCTAAATTATTGGAGTTTCAGCTTTAACATCATTCCTTCCAAAGAAATCCCAGGGCTGATCGCCTTCAGAATGGACTGGTTGGACCTCCTTGAAGTCCAAGGTACTCTCAAGAGTCTTCTCCAACACGACGGTTCGAAAGCATCAATTCTTCGGTGCTCAGCCTTCTTCACAGTCCAACTCTCACATCCATACATGACCACAGGAAAAACCATAGCCTTGACTAGACAGACCTTTGTTGGCAAAGTAATGTCTCTGTTTTTNACGGTTCGAAAGCATCAATTCTTCGGTGCTCAGCCTTCTTCACAGTCCAACTCTCACATCCATACATGACCTCAGGAAAAACCATAGCCTTGACTAGACAGACCTTAGTCGGCAAAGTAGTCTCTGCTTTTCAATATACTATCTAGGTTGATCATAACTTTTTTTCCAAGGAGTAAGTGTCTTTTAATTTCATGGCTGCAGTCACCATCTCCAGTGATTTTGGAGCCCCCAAAAATAAAGTCTGACACTGTTTCCACTGTTTCCCCATCTATTTCCCATAGAGTGATGGGACCAGATGCCATGATCTTCATTTTCTGAATGTTGAGCTTTAAGCCAAATTTTTCACTCTCCTCTTTCACTTTCAAGAGGCTTTTTAGTTCCTCTTCACTTTCTGCCATAAGGGTGGTGTCATCTGTATAACTGAGGTTAATGATATTTCTCCCAGAAATCTTGATTCCAGCTTGTGTTTCTTCCAGCCCATCGTTTCTCATGATGTACTCTGCATAGAAGTTCAATAAGCACGGTTACAATATACAGCCTTAATGTACTCCTTTTCCTGTTTGGAACCAATCTGTTGTTCCATGTCCAATTCTAACTGTTGCTTCCTGACCTGCATAAATATTTCTCAAGAGACAGGTCAGATGGTCTGGTATTCCCTTCTCTCTCAGATTTTTCCAGTTTATTATGATCCACAGAGTCAAAGGCTTTGGCATAGTCAATAGAGCAGAAATGAATGTTTTTTTCTGGAACTCTCTTGCTGTTTCCATGATCTAGCAGATGTTGGCATTTGATATCTGGTTCCTCTGCCTTTTCTAAAACCAGCTTGAGCATCAGGAAGTAAGAGATGGGAATACCATACCACCTTATTTGTCTCCTGAGAAACCTGCATAGGGATTAAAAAGCAACAAAATTGGACATGAACAACTGGCTGGTTCTAAATTGGGAAAGGAGTATATCAAGGCTGAATATTGTCACCCTGTTTATTTAACTTATAAGCATAGTACATCTGGAGAAAGCAGTAGCAAGCCACTCCAGTACTCTTGCCTGGAAAATCCCGTGGACAGAGGAGCCTGATAGGCTGCAGTCCATGGGGGTCGCTGAGTCAGACACGACTGCGTGACTTCGCTTTCACTTTTCACTTTCATGCATTGGAGAAGGAAATGGCAACCTACTCCAGTGTTCTTACCTGGAGAATCCCAAGGGGTGGGGGAGACTCGTGGGCTGCCATCTATGGGATCACTCAGAGTCGGACATGATTGAAGCGACTTAGCAGCAGCCGCAGCAGCAGCATGGTACATCATACAAAACGCTGGCTTGAATGAATTGCAAGCTGGTATTAAGATTGTCAGGAAAGCTATCAGCAGAAAGTTAGGAATTAAAGAGCCTCTTGCTAAATGTGAAAGAAAATAGTGAGAAAGCTGGCTTGAAATTCAACATTTAAAAATAAATATCATGGCATCTGGTCCTATCACTTCATAGCAAATTGGAAGCAGTGACAGATTTTATTTTCTTGGGTTCCAAAATCACTGCAGGCATAAAATGAAAAGATGCTTACTCCTTGGAAAGAAAGGTATGACAAAACTAGACAGCATATTAAAACCAGAGACATCACTTTGCTGACCAAAGTTTGTATAGTTGAAACTATAGTTTTTTTCAATAGTCACGTACGGATTTGAGAGTTGTATTATAAAGAAGGTTGAGGGCCAAAGAACTGATGCTTTCATATTGTGGTGCTGGAGAAGATTCTTGAGAGTCCCTTGGACTGCAAGAAGATCAAATCAGTCAATCCTAAAGAAAAATCAGTCCTGAATATTCATTGGAAGGACCGATGCTGAAGCTCCAATACTTTGGCCACCTGATGTGAAGTGCGGATTCACTGGAAAAGATCCTGAAGCTCTTCAAGGCTGAAACAAAAGGAGAAGGCAGGGTGGGGGCAGTGGGTAGAGGATGAGATTGTTAGATAGCATTCTGACTCAAGGGACATGAATTTGAACAAACTCTGGGAAATAGTGGAGGACAGCATACTGTGGAGGAGCCTGACATACTCCAGTTCCTGGGGTTGTACATAGACATGAAATCCACTGAAAAACAGCAATGAGCTTATGGCATCCTTTTTGGTGGACTGGAGCTCTATCTGACTTCCTGGTTTGGGGTGTCTCTGGGATATTTGTTAGAAAATCCTCTACACTTGCTCATATCTTTGGTTTATAAATTTTACTTCCTGGAAAAGTGCAAGAGAATTTCTAAAGTGGTTTTGACTGAAGAGAATAACTACAATTTTAGTTAATATTTAAAAAAAGCTTCATGCTTAGAAGGAATATTGTGCCAATCGGCAACCAAGATGCTTATTACAATATTTCAACAGAAATACCAGCTATAAGAACCTAGCTCTAAAAACTCTTTTTCCTTAAGTGTTCTTTTTTTTTTTTTTTCCCCATGTTATCAAAATTAAGGAAAACATAGTGTAATGAGGAAGTGACCCTTGGGTAGCTGGTAGTGGATGTCATAACTTTACAATCTGGTAACTATAAATTTCACAAGTAATTGCAGCCGTGAGAGTTGAAACACACATTGAAGATATAATGAAATTATCATGGAATGGAGCCATCTATCCAATAGAAATATAGCAAAACATAAAATCTATGTTGCCATCCTCCCAAAGGCTTGCAAATAATGTCAGATGTGTATAAGAGACAGTATACACAGTGTTGAACCCTGCTCCTTTTCATCTTATATTAGGATCTCAGAATTTTCCCACGTCTTAAAAGCTGGATAAACATAATTTCCG
>SJYV01049557.1:100986-150493 GCA_006410875.1 Neotragus pygmaeus
AAATGTTAATTCAAAGAACTTCTAGTTTTCAAATCAACTTGCATTATCCATAGTCTCTGCTATATCATTTCAAGTTCATTTCAGGAGTCAGTTTATCAAAATTCAGATTTTTGCTTTTGTTGGATAAGCTTTTGTAGTCATAGCCAAAAATAACTGCAAAATCAATGCTGAAAGTCTTTTCTCTTATGTTTTCTTCTAATAGTTTTAGGTTTCAGGACATATATTTAAGTCTTGTATCTATTTTGAGTTGATTTTCTGTTTGTTTGTTTGTTTGTTTGTTTTTGGTGTGTATGTATATGATAAATATCCAGTTTCATTCTTTTGTTTGTGGCTGATCAGTTTTTCCTAAACCTTTTATTGAAGAGACTATTGTTTCCCTCATGTGAGGACAAAGTTAATTGACTGTATATGTTTGGGTTTGTTTCTGAATTCTTGACTCTGTCCCATTAGTTTGTATGCTTAATTTTATGCCAAAGCCATACTGTTTTGATTACTGCAGTTTTTTAACAGAATTTGAAATCAGGAAGTATAATGTTTCTAGGCTTGTTTTTTTTTTTTTCCTCAAGACTACTTTGATTATTTGGGGGTCTTTTATGATTTCTCATGAATTTTAGAATAGTCTTTTCTATGTTTGCAAGAAATTATTATAATTTTGATAAAGATTGCATTAAATCTATCACTTTGGGTAATATAGATGTTTTAATAAATATAAATTCTTCCAACCCATGAAGACAGAATTATCTTTCCATCTCTTTGTGTCAACTTTATTTCTTCAATGTTTTATAATTTTTAGTCTACATACATTTCAGATATTTGGTTAAATATATTCCTAAGTATTTTGTTCTTTTTAATATTATATAAGCAGGATTGCTTTCTTGATTTCCTTTTTGAACTTATTTTTTTTAGTGTTGTGAAAGGATTTCAGCATCAAATGGAATCAGAGGCTATCAAATGGAATCAGAGGCTATCAAATGGAATCAAAGGATATCAAATGGACAGTCTTACACATGTGAAGAATGAAATTTAAGAACTGAGAGAATGATTTCCCATAAATGCTTAATTTTTTAGAAGCCAAGACTTTATCTGCTTTTCAGTAAACATCCACTAAATATCTCTCTCCATCCNGGAATCAAAGGATATCAAATGGACAGTCTTACACATGTGAAGAATGAAATTTAAGAACTGAGAGAATGATTTCCCATAAATGCTTAATTTTTTAGAAGCCAAGACTTTATCTGCTTTTCAGTAAACATCCACTAAATATCTCTCTCCATCCTCAAGCCAATTAGCTTCCTGTTTGGTCTCTGATTGGATTTCCCCCTCTTTGCACTTCTTGCTCATAAATACAGATCATTGCAAGCCCTCAGTGGTCAGGTACTCTGCTTTTCCATAATGAAATAAATTTATTGTAACTTGAACTTGCCTCAGTTTACCTCTAATTCAGTTGATAATGCAAGGAGTGAAAGTGACTTTTGTATGTAGATTTTGTATCCTACAAATTTACTGATATATATATAGTTAGTCTTAACTGCTCTTTGTGGAATCTTTAGGTTTTCTGCATGTAAGATCAGGCCATCTTCAAACATTTAATTTTATTTCTTCCTTTCCTATTTGAATGTCTGTATTTCTTATTCTTATATGATTGCTCTTGCTATTACTTCATACACTGAATATAAGTGGCAAGAGTCAGTAGCTATGTTTTTGTATTGGCACTGAGGAAAAGCTTTCAGTTTCTCAACACTAATTATGACATTAGTTGTGTACTACACATAAATGACTTTGTTCATGATGAGGTGGATTCTTATAAATTTATTTTATTGATAATGCTTATCATGAACAGATATTTAACTTTGTCAAATGTTCTTCCTACATCTATTGACATGATCATGTGTTTTTTGTCTTTCATTCTGTTAATGTGTATTACATAGACTTGTGAATATTTAAATCAAACTTGCATAATTTTCATTTGGCCATGGTGTATAATCTTTTTGATGTGTTATTGAATTTGATTTACTTATATACTATTGAATAGTTTGCAGTGATTATACACCCATCAAAGATATTTGCTTGTGAATTTCTTTTCTTGTAGTTCTTTGTCTGTCTTTGATACCAGGGTGATACTGACCTCATAAAATGAACCAGAGGTATTCCCTCTGATTCTATATTTTTGGAAGAGTTTAAAAAGAATTGATATTAATTTTTCTCTGAATGTTTTATAGAATTCATCTGTGAAGTCATCTGGTCTTGGACTTTTCTTATTTCTGAGGTTTTTTATTATTACTTAAATTTTCTTATTTCATATTGTTTGGTACAGGATTTATTTTTTTTAATTGAAGGATAATTGCTTTACAGAATTTTATGCCAAAAAGCAACATGAATCAGCTGTAGGTAAACATATGTCCACTCTCTCTTGAACCTCCCTCTCCTCTCCTCCCCATCCCACCCTTCTAGGTTGTTACAGAGCACTTGTTTGAGTTCACTGAGTGATACAGTAAATTCCATTGACTGTATATTTTACATATGATAATGCAGGTTTCCATGNTGTAGGTAAACATATGTCCACTCTCTCTTGAACCTCCCTCTCCTCTCCTCCCCATCCCACCCTTCTAGGTTGTTACAGAGCACTTGTTTGAGTTCACTGAGTGATACAGTAAATTCCATTGACTGTATATTTTACATATGATAATGCAGGTTTCCATGTTACTCTCTCCATACACCTCATTCTCTCCTTCCTCCCCTCCTCCTGGGTCCATTCTCTATGTCTCTATGTTCTCTATGTTTGTTTCTCCATTGCTTCCTTGTAAATAAATTCAATGGTACCATCTTTCTAGATTCCACTTATATGCATTAGTATACATCATTTGCCAAGGGAACATTTCAGGCAAAGTGGGCACAATAAAGGACAGAAAAGGTATGGACCTAACAGAATCAGAAGATATTAAGCAGAGGTGGCAAGAATACACAGAAAAGTTATACAAAAAATATCTTCACAACCCAGATAATCACAGTGATGTGATCACTTACCTTGACCAAGACATCCTGGAGTGTGAAGTCAAGTGGGCTTAGGAAGCACCGCTAGGAGCAAAGGTAGTGGAGGTGCTGGAATTCCAGCTGAGCTATTGCAAATCCTAGAAGATGATACTGTGAAAGTGCAGCACTCTATATGCCAGTAAATTTGGAAAACTCAGCAGTGGCCACAGGACTGGAAAAGATCAGTTTTCATTCCATTCCCCAGAAAAGGCAATGCCAAAGAATGTTCAAACTACTGCACAAATGCACTCATCTCACAAGCTAGCAAAGTAACACTCAAAATTATCTTTTTTTTTCTTTTTAAATTTTTATTTTTACTTTATTTTCCTTTATAATACTGTATTGGTTTTGACATACATTGACATGAATCTGCCACGGGTGTACATGAGCTCCCAAACATGAACCCCCCTCCCACCTCCCACCACATCATCCCTCCAGATCATCCCTGTGCACTAGCCCCAAGCATCCTGAGTCGAACATAGACTGGTGATTCGTTTCTTACATGATAGTATACATGTTTCAATGCCATTCTCCCAAATCTTCCCACCCTCTCCCTCTCCTTCAGAGTCCCAAAGTCTGCTCTACACATCTGTGTCTCTAAGTGAGGCTTCAACAGTACATGAACCAAGAAATTCCAGATGTTCAAGCTGGATTTAGAAAAGGCAGAGGAACCAGAAATCAAATAGCCAACTATCATTGGATCATGGAAAAAAACCAAGAGAATTCCAATAAAAAGTCTTCTGTTTCAATGACTACACTAAAGCTTTTGACTGTGGGTCACAATAAACTGTGAAACATTCTTAAGGAGATGGGAAGATGAGACTACCAGACCACCTTACCTACCTCCTCAGAAATCTGAATGCAGATCAAGCAACAATAATTAGAATCAAGCAGGGAACAGCTGACTGGTTACAAATTGTGAAGGACTATCTCAAGCCTATGTATTGTAGTCCTGCTTATTTAAATTACATACAAAGTGCATCATGCAAAATGCCAGGCTGGTGAAGCACAAGCCGGAAGCAAGATTGCTAGAAGAAATATCAGTAACCTCAGATTTGCAGATGACATCACCCTATGGCAGAAAGTGGAGAGGTACTAAGGAGCCTCTTAATGAAAGTGAAACAGAAGAGTGAAAAAGCTGGTTTAAAACTTAATATTCAATAAATGAAGATCATGGCATCCAGTCTGATCACTTCATGGCAAATAGATGGGGAAACAATGGAAACAGTAAGATACTTTATTTTGGGGGGCTCCAAAATTATTGAGGATGGTGATTGCAGCCATGAAATTTAAAGACGCTTGCTTCTTGGAAGAAAAGCTATGACAGAGGGTGGTCCTAAGATGGTGGAGGAATAGGACGGGAACCATTTTCTACCCCACAAATTCATCAAAAGATTATCTGAATGCTGAGCAACTTCCACAAAACAACTTCTGAACGCTGGCAGAGGACACCAGGCACCCAGAAAGGCAACTCATTTTCTTCAAAAGGAGGAGGGACAAAATATATTTTTAAAAAAGAGAAGCAAAACAGTTAGGGATGGAGACTGTCCTAGGGAGGTAGTCGTGAAGGAGGAGAAGTTTCCAAACACCAGGTAACTCTCTCATCAGCAGGTCTGTGGGGAGTTTTGGAATCTGAGATGGTAACACAACTGGGAGTGAAAAAAGAAAATCCACAGAATGTGTGCCTAAGTGCAACTCCCAGTAGAGAAGTAGCCCAAATGCTGGCATCTGCCACCAGCGAGCAGGGGCTGAACATGGAGGTGCGGGTTGCATGCTTAGGGTAAGGACCAGGCCTGAATGACCTGAGGACAATTTGAGGGAGCTTGTGTGAGATAGCAACCCAAACTGTGGGGTAGCCAGAGAGAGAAAAAAAGAGAAAGAGGGAGAACTTTCAAATGAAAAGCTCTAACCTAAGACACAACCTAGCTCTCTCCCCTTTTGATTGTCCCTCTTCTCCTCCTGGTCACCTCTGTCTCACTCCTTCCTCTTCTCTTCTCCATGTAACTCTGTGAACTCCTCTGGGTGTCCCTCACTGTGGAGAATCTTTTCACCATTAACCTAGATATTTTATCATCTGTGTTGTATGGATGGAGAAGTCTTGAGGTTACTGTAGGAATAAGACTGAAAGCCAGAGGAAAGAGGCTTAAATCCAAAATGTGAGAACACCAGAAAACTCCTGACTCCAGGGAACATTAATTGACAAGAGCTCATGCAAAAGCCTCCATCAATTCAGTTCAGTTGCTCAGTCGTGTCCGACTCTTTGCGACCCCATGAATTGCAGCACGCCAGGCCTCCCTGTTCATCACCNCCTCCAGAGTAAAGGTCATCTTCAAACTTTCCTTAAGTATATTCTTAGTTCTGTGATCATGGCTGAAAGAGGAGCACATGTTTGGGACTTAGAGGGGAGGGAGTAAGCATGCTCATGGATGTATTCATTGGTTTTCAAAGTTTCTGTGTGGTCCTGTCAAAAGTCACCTCCCTGTGTATTTGACTAAAGTCAAAAATGACTTTAGTTCAAGCCTGAACATGGGACAAACAGATGTTCTTCTTCTACATAAAGATCTATGATTCACATACAGAATGGCAGGGATCCATGATAGGAGACAGTAACAGGATCTAGCACAGAAGCCAGAATCCTCACTGATCTTGATCTCATTGTGATACAGTGCCCAAAGACATAAAGATATCACAAGAACTAGGTTAAATAGGTATTTCAAAGTATAGTATTTGCTTTAGGTAACATCTTTAATTATTTAATTATATCACTCATTTCATAGTACTTTTGGCTTTTTTTAATCCACATTTCTAATATCACTTTTATTCATATTTATTGGCCTATGTTGAAATGTTCTGAATTTAAAACAAAAATTTTAGTTTAGGTATTGAGCCTAACTTTTTTTTAAACCTTAGGGCTTCACTGGTGGTTCAGATGGTAAAGAATATTTCTTCAGTACTGGAGACACAGGTTCCATCCCTGGGTCAAGTAGATTCCTTAGAGAGGGGAATGACTATCTACTCTAGTATTTGTGCCTGGAGAATTCCATGAATAGGGGAGACTGATGGGTTAAAGTTCATGGGGTCACAAAGAGTCTGACATGACTGAGCAGCTAACACTTTCAAAACTTAGAATGTTTTCCAGATATATAACTTTATTGTAATAAAATTTTACTTTTGATCATATTTTATGCAATAACATAGTTCAAACTTATTCTTGTAAAGCATTTTGTCACAAATTTATGCCAGTTGTAGCTGAATTGTATTTAATCTTATAAAATGTTTAAGAGTCCTAACATATTAACACAAAACAAAAGACATTTCAATAGATGATGAAAATTTCCAATGTAAGCTTAATAATGTGTAAAATACTATCTAATTGTTTTAAGCTATTTTAAGAAGCTGCATCATTGATTAAGCTCTCTCATTTCAATGTCTGCTCATTCTTACTCTCTTCTGTGAAGGAAGGACTGAGGTACCTCAATCTAACTCCTCCCTGGTTAGTTGATCTGTTAATAAGTTTTGCCTACAAAAAATGCAAGAGAGAGATGATGGGATCTGAAGACAGAGTAAAGTCCTTGCATCTTCCCGGTTTGTAACTCCTTAATTATACCTCTTTCTCAATTCAGTGTTAGTTGGTTTTAGTTTTCAGATTCTAAATACATTGATACAGTTGCTCCTACTGTGGATTCTGGATTTAATGAGTTAACTCAAGCACCTAGAGTTGCCTCAAATTCTTTACTTGTTTAATTGACTTAAATTTAGTTTTACAATGATGGAAATGCTATAAGAAATTCAATAGCAGAAATAATGTCTTTGGAAGAAAGAAATGTTGGAGTGCATTTATCATGTGTGACCTGTATACCATCCTCCATTGCATCCTTAATAGAGTCTTGAAGACACTCCATTCACTAAGACATTGATAAATACATTGGGAAGGGGAAACCAGAACAAGGAAAGCTCCGTGATTGTCCCCTGCAAGCTGGATGTGACTATGAAAACTGTTGCCATAAAGATGTCTCCCCTATTTTAATGGGGATAATATGAATTTAAAGCTGCAAGGATCAAGTGAGTATATTTCTTAAAGGCAAGATATCACAGTCACCATAGCATGAAGCAGGAAGACAATAATGATCAGATTTTGCTGTTGTTGTTGTTGTTTTTGGCTACACTGCACAGTACAGCAGATCTTATTTCTCTGAACAGTGGTGGAAACTCCACCCCCTGCAGGGGATTTTTAACCACTGGACTACCAGGTATATCACCATAACGTTTTGATCTACTGGGGCTTTGTGCTAGGGGATAATCAAAAATGGTGTCCCTGAGAATGAAACACACTGGCAGCCTACTAAAGTATTTCTCATCTTCTATAACAAGGAAATACTGCAGGTCCAATGCCAGAAACTTATCCTTGAGTTGTTAAAGGAAAATCACAACATTCACTGTTTTTCCATTCCTAAATCACTTTACAGATTGGAGTCTTTCTATTGAAGAGAAAATTGAATTTACTGCAAGTTTCAGATTCTACCACATGATGTAGTTTTTTTTTTTTTTTTTTGAACCAAATGTATGGTGTTATTCCTGAGTCTAAAAAACCCATGGTGCGTGAGTCTAGTAAACAAGAAATCAAAAGATTGGCGACTTTCACTATTATGCCTCATCATTCACTCAAAAATTTTGTTTCTAGTCTTTCAAATTTTGGGATTTGGTAAAATAGAAGTGGGACTTCCTAGGCAGCTCTGGTGGTAAAGAACCCACCTGACAATTTATGAGACATAAGAGATACGGTTTCAATCTCTGGGTGAGGAAGATCCCCTGGAGGAGGGCATGGCAACCCACTCCAATATTGTTGACTGGAGAATCCCCATGAACAGAGGAGCCTGGTAGGTTACAGTTCATAGGGTCTCAAAGAGTTAANCTGACAATTTATGAGACATAAGAGATACGGTTTCAATCTCTGGGTGAGGAAGATCCCCTGGAGGAGGGCATGGCAACCCACTCCAATATTGTTGACTGGAGAATCCCCATGAACAGAGGAGCCTGGTAGGTTACAGTTCATAGGGTCTCAAAGAGTTAAACACGACTGAAGTAACTTAGCACACATGCACGGACTGGAAGTATTGGCTCAAAAGGAAATAAGTTTCGGTTCCATGAAATTGAATACTTTGACTAATATCTGGCTTTACTGGGATCTCATACGTTTGTCTCTACCAGCAAATATGAGTGTCACTGTATTGCTTATGGTGGTTACCTGGTGAAATTAGGCTTCTGTTGTGCAAAGGTGACAGAGAGGTCTCTCTTTTTTTATATATATACTGATGATTCCTGGGCTGTGTCGTAGAGCCTTTGCATCCAATAATAATAATTAATTTAAAGGAAACCCACAGTTAGAAAAAAGAAAAAAAAAGGACTGCTGAAGAGTCCAGCTCTTCAGGAGCAAAATTTTGGTCCACCTTAACAGCTAAAAATCCCCAACTACTGAGATTGTAGCTGAGGAGAAAAGGAACGTGGATGGAAGGTGAAATAATAAAGAAATGCACTTCAAAGGCATTTACGGAATTGGAGCACTTACATATATTGTCTTCCTCACTTGTTAAATGTATGTGTGTTTCTTTTCCTTTTCTTCTTATTAATGTTTCTCCTTCTTATTTTACATAAAAATTATTGTTGGTGATTAACTTTACAATGTAGTCATTAGACTAAGGAATATTCAAACGGAATTGGTATTCAACTTGAGAAATAATTTACATCAATAGAATTTGAGTAACCTGACTGTTAAAATGTGTATCCCTGTTTGGGGATTGTTTGTTAAACATCCTTGTGCGGTTGGGAGAACTGAATTTCTCATAACATAGAACATATTTATGGGTATTGACTAGGCAGATGAATACACTATGAGGCTGGGGTTTAAATCTGCATTCTCTCTTTGCTTGCTGAAATCCTGTTAGGTTCTACCTATAGGTGAGGCAAGGGGAATAGTGGAAGACAGGAGGAAGAAGAGACATGGTTTCTCTTGTTGGTTTCCTATTTGTGTCAGTGTCTACTCAGACATTGTTTTACATTATCAGAGGCATTAAGTTTTGACTTTCAGCTTCTTCAAATACATACTCCCAGGTCCAACCTCATCGTTCTTCTTAGCTGCTGCTGCTAAGTCATTTCAGTCGTGTTCGACTCTGNTTGCCATGAAGTGATGGAATTGGATGCCATGATCTTAGTTTTCTGAATGTTGAGCTTTAAGCCCACTTTTCACTCTCCTCTTTCACTTTCATCAAGAAGCTCTTTATTTTCTCTTCACTTTCTGCCATAAGGGTGGTGTCATCTGCATATTGGAAGTTATTGATATTTCTCCTGGCAATCTTTTAAAAAATATTTATTTTTTAAATGAAGGATAATTGCTTTACAGACTTTTGTTGTTATCTGTAAAGCCTCAACAGGAATCAGCCATAGGTATACATATGTCCCCTTCCTTTTGAACCTCCCTCCCATCTTCCTCCCCATCCCACCCCTCTAGGTTGATACAGAGCCCCTGTTTGAGTTTCCTGAGCCATACAGCAAATCCCCGTTGGCTATCTATTTTACATATGGTAACGTAAGTTTCCATTTTACTCTTTCCATACATCTCATCCTCTCCTCCCCTCTCCGCATGTCCATAAGTCTATTCTCTACGTCTGTTTGTCCATTGCTGCCCTGTAAATAAATTCTTCAGTACCATTTTTCTAGTTTCTGTATATATGTATTAGAATATGATATTTATCTTTTTCTTTCTGACTTACTTCACTGTATATAATGGGTTCTAGGTTCATTCAACTATTTAGAACTGACTCAAATGCGTTCCATTCTATGGCTGAGTAATATTCCATTGTGTATATGTACCACACCTTCTTTATCCATTCATCTGTCAATGAACATCTACGTTGCTTCCATGTTCTAGCTATTGTAAATAGTGCTACAATGTACAATGGGATACATGTCTTTTTCAGTTTTGGTTTCCTCAGTGTATATGCCTAGGAGTGGGATTGCTGTGTCATATGCTGGTTTTATTAGGGAATGCTAGGTTTTTAAGGAATCTCCATACCATCTTCCATAGTGGCTGTATCAATTTACATTCCCATCAACAATGCAAGAGCATTCCCTTTTCTTCACAGCCTCTCCAGCATTTATTGTTTGTAGACTTTTTGATGATGGCCATTCTGACTGGTGTGAGGTGGTATCTCACTGAGGTTTTGATTTGCATTTTTCTAATAATGAGCAATGCTGAGCATCTTTCCATGTGTTTGTTAGCCATCTGTATGTCTTCTTCAGAGAAATGTCTGTTTAGGTCTTTTCCCCCCTTTTGGATTAGGTTGTTTGTTTTTCTAGCATTGAGTTGTATGAGCTGCTTGTATATTTTGGAAATTAGTCCTTTGTCAGTAGCTTCATTTGCTATTATTTTCTCCAGTTCTGAGGGTTGCCTTTTCACCTTGCTTACAGTTTCCTTTGCCGTGCAAAAGCTTTTAAGTT
This sequence comes from Neotragus pygmaeus, assembly GCA_006410875.1. Taxonomy (NCBI): domain Eukaryota; kingdom Metazoa; phylum Chordata; class Mammalia; order Artiodactyla; family Bovidae; genus Neotragus; species Neotragus pygmaeus. Next base: position 111,511 of record SJYV01049557.1, read on the forward strand.
TAATCAGGTCCCACTTGTTTACTTTTGTTTTTATTTCCATTACTCTGGGAGGCGGGTCGTAGAGGATCTTGCTTTGGTTTATGTCATCAAGTGTTCTGCCTATGTTTTCCTCTAAGAGTTTTATAGTTTCTGGTCTTACATTTAGGTCTTTAATCCATTTTGAGTTTCTCTTTGTATATGGTGTTAGGCAGTGTTCTAATTTCATTCTTTTACACGTAGCTGTCCAGTTTTCCCAGCACCATTTATTGAAGAGGCTGTCTTTCCCCTATTGTATATTCTTGCCTCCTTTGTCAAAAATAAGGTACCCATGGGTGCATGGGTTTGTTTCTGGGTTTTCTATCTTGTTCTGTTGGTCTATATTTCTGATTTTGTCCCAGTACCATGCTGTCTTGGTAACTGTAGCTTTGTAGTATAATCTGAAGTCAGGAAGGTTGATTCCTCCAGCACCATTCTTTCTCAAGACTGCTTTGGCTATTCAGAGTCTTTTGTGTTTCCATATGAATTGTGAATTTTTTTGTTCTGGTTCTGTGAAAAATGCCATTGGTAATTTGATAGGGATCACATTGAATTTGTAGATTGTGTTTGGTAGTATAGTCATTTTCACAATATTGATTCTTTCTACCCAGAAGCATGGAATATCACTCCATCTGTTTTTGTCATCTTTGATTTCTTTCTTTAGTGTCTTATAATTTTCTGTGTACAGTTCTTTTGTCTCCTTAGGTAAGTTCATCCCTAGATATTTTATTCTTTTTATTGCAATAAAAAGAATAAGAATGGTGAATGGGATTGATACCTTAATTTATCTTTCTGATTTTTCATTGTTAGTATACAGAGATGCAAGTGATTTCTATGTATTATTTTGTATCCTGCAACTTTGCTAAATTCATGGATTAGCTCCAGTAATTTTTTGATACTATCTTTAGGGTTTTATATGTTCAGTATCATGTCATCTGCCAACAGTGAGAGTTTTACTTTTTTCTGATTTGGATTCCTTTTGTTTCTTTTTCTTCTCTGATTGCTGTAGCTAGGACTTCCAGAACTATATTGAATAACAGCAGTGAAAGTGGACACCCTTGGCTTGTTCCTGAACTTAGGGGGAATGGTTTCAATTTTCACTATTGAGAATAATGTTTGCTGTATGTTTATCATATATGGCCTTTACTATGTTGAGTGAGTGAGTGAAGTTGCTCAATCATGTCCGATTCTGCAACCCCATGAACTGTAGCCCACCAGGCTCCTCCAGCCATGGGGTTTTCCCAGCAAGAATACTGGAGTGGGTTGCCATTTCTATGACTATTTCTTGAATCAGTTCAGTTGCTCAGTTGTGTCCGACTCTTTGTGACCCCATGAATCGCAGCAAGCCAGGCCTCCCTGTCCATCATCAACTCCCAGAGTTTACTCAAACTCATGTCCATCAAGTCAGTGATGCCACCCAGCCATCTCATCCTCTGTCATCCCCTTCTCCTCCTGTCTCCAATCCCTCCCAGCATCAGAGTCTTTTCCAGTGAGTCAACTCTTCGCATGAGGTAGCCAAAGTACTGGAGTTTCAGCTTTAGCATCAGTCCTTCCAATGAACACTCAGGACTGGTCTCCTTTAGAATGGACTGGTTGGATCTCCTTGCAGTCNCCTGGGTCCCTAGGGCACCTCATTTTGGCCTGGGTGACAGAATTTGTGGAGCAGCACTGGTCTTAAGCTTACACATTAAGTAACACTGACTATGGTAATCATGAACACAGCTGGCTTCTGCAGCATTTATTTCTTGCCCTTAGACAGCTGAGATAAGAATATCTTCTTCTTTCTCTCTCTCTCTCTTTTAGTTTATTCAGATAAAGTTTTACTCAGAAAAACGTTTTTTTATTCAGATAAATTACCCATTCACATAAAACATCTGTAATAAGAAGCCTCTGAAATGGACCCTAATGGTGTTGTCCTACTGGTGCTTACAGCCTCCTATATCTTCCTCCCACATTGTATCAGAATTGGCCTGTGTGGCTAATGGAAGGTGGCAAAAGTGATGGTATGCCACATCTGAAAAATCATTGTGTTCCTTCCTTGTTCTCTTTTAGATGACTCACTCTGGGGGAAGATAGCTGTCATACTAAGAGCTGTCCTTTGCAGATGTCCACATGACAGTCTTGAGGCTTACAGCCAACTTGGAGCAAGAACCTGAACTCTTCTGTCTACACATGAAGCTGAGCATCGTGAAAGAGGATATCCATTCAGTCCCAGCCATCTGCAATCCCACAAGAAAACTTTGGCTAGCTAGCCCTAGCCAGCTGCACTCACTCTGGATCCTGGACTGGATTCCTGATCTTCAGAAACTGTGAGATATGATAAAGGTGTACTTATTTTTATGATGCTAAGTATGAGGGCTACTTGTTATACAGTAAATAGTATATGTACTATAGTACATATAGAAGATAATATCTTGTAAAATTGAATTTTATGTGTCAGAATATGTCTAGTGAGGTAAATATTGCAACAAAGTATAGAATTTGAGGATCTAAAGTAATTGTATGTATTTTGACTGCCCTTCATAGGGAGAGTTTTTAAGAGCTGTGGATCCAAACAAAAGTGACCTTCTGAAATTTTTAATTACTTTGATACGTTATTAAAAACATTAAGCATGCATTATGCCCATCTTAAATTTCTGACAGTTTATTGCTCTTTGTTTAAGAAATGAAAATGAGGAAGGATTGTTTAAATTAATAAACTTTGGAAGAAAAATATCATCTACTAGTATATGATACTGTAGGATTTGATATCTTCTTTCTCTCAATTTCATACTTTTTTTGTTGATGGAATCATAACTTACTAAAAATCTTGTTCTTAATTTTGATATTGTGTGTCTTACTTAAACTCTAAATTATCCTCTTTCTCCAAGCTCCTCAATTTTGAAATTTCCTTTCAAATCAACAATTTCATGTTTAAGAGCTTCATTAAATTTATTTTCTTCTTTTTTTAATAAGGTTTTCTTTATTGTGAAGAATCACATCAAACTCTTTTCTTATAGACTAAATTTCTTAGTTTTTAATCCAGAAGTTTCGAACTACATCTTTGCTTTTCTAGTTTTCCCTGAATCAGAGCTTTACTCACTGAACTGTAACTCTTTACTAAAATTTAGAACAGTCATAAAAAGAGTGGGTTTGTAATCAGTAATAAGAATAATTTAAACAGGAATAAAATTTTACCTTATTTTATCTTATTACAAGTATTAAACCTGCTCTATCTGCTTTCTACTTAGTGCTGTATGCAGAAGCATTATAATTTATTTCTAGTGCATAACTACACTGAGCCAAGGCTCATTTATGTTGTTTTTTCCTTTTACTATGTCTCCATATTTTGAGAATAATTATGACTCAATACTATAGTTTATTAGTAGCTTTTTGTATTAATTCAACAGATATTTAATGAAGTAAATCCTCATATCACATAAAACATAGAAACCATTGTTTTGAATACTGAAAAAACTATGTTAAATGAGTTACATTTCAGTAGAAGGAATAAAGTATACATCCAAATAACTCAATGCCATTATGGGAGTTTACTAAAACTCATGTCCATTGAGTTGGTGATGCCATCCAAACATTTCAACCTCTATTGTCCCCTTCTCTTCCTGCCTTCAGTCTTTCCCAGCATCAGGGTCTTTTGTAATGAGTCAGCTCTTTGCATCAGATGGCCGAAGTACTGGAGCTTCATTCAGCTTCAGCATCACTCCTTTTAATGAATATTCAAGTCTGATTCCCTTTAGGACTGACTGGTTTAATCTTGCAGTCCAAGGTACTCTCAAGAGTCTTCTCAAAAACCACAGTTCAAAAGTATCAATTCATCAGCGTTCAGCCTTCTTTATGGTCTAAATCTCACATCCATACATGACTACTGGAAAAACCATAGCTTTGACTAGATGGACCTTTGTAGGCAAATTAATGTCTCTGCTTTGTAATACACTGTCTAGGTTTGTCATAACTTTTCTGCCAAGGAACAAGTATCTTTTAAGTTTCATGGCTGTAGTCACCATCTGAAGTGATTTTGGAGCTCAAGAAAATAAAGTCTGTCACTGTTTCCATTGTTTCCCCATCTATTTGCCATGAAGTGATGGGACAGGATGCCAATGTCTTTGTTGTTTGAATGATGAGTTTTAGGCCAGCCTTTTCACTTTCCTCTTTCACCTTCATTAAGAAGCTCTTTAGTTCCTCTTCACTTTCTACCATAAGGGTGGTGTTTTCTGCATATCCAACGTTATTGATATTTCTTCCAGAAATCTTGATTCCAGCTGAGCTTAATCCAGACCAGCTTCATCTAGCCCAATATTTCTCATGATATACTCTGAATATAAGTTAAATAAGCATGGTGACAATATACAGCTTTGACATACCCCTTTCCCAAATTGAACCAGTCTGATTTTCCAGATTTAACTGTTCTTGGCCTGAATACAGATTTCTCTGGAGGCTGGTAACATTGTCTGGTATTCTCATCTCTTTAAGAATGTTCCACAGTTTGTTGTGATTCACACAGTCAAAGGCTTTATCGTCATCAATGAAGCAGAAGTATATGTTTTTCTGGTTCTCATTAGTTATCTATTTTATACATACTGCCAATATTATTTGTATGTCATATATTCTCCTCTAATTATTCTCTCTCTCTTTCATTTCTCCTACCCTCAGCCTTTTCCTGTCTCTTTCCCTTTGTCTCTCTCCTCTCCTTTTCAGGCTATGAAGCCTTTCTCTAAATTTGAATGTTCTGAGATATGAAGGTGGAAGATTTTGGTCCATTTGCAGAGTTTATGAGTTAACTTGAAAAGAGGAGACTTTGGTTTTGGGAAAGAGATATAATCTGCAGAATAGGAGGAAATAACTTTTAGTGTATCTTGGATGTGGTTTATGAAAGAAAGCCAGTAGGAATGTCCATCAGAGTATGCATAATTAAGAAGATTCCTTGATTTGTACTGAACCTTTGGAGAATAGCATATCTATTTATATAAATTTCATAACAATGCAAATATTTTTGTGCAAAATATTTTATGAACATCTTATTTTCTTCTATGATTCTCTCCTTTAATTGATTTTTAAAAAATGTACAGTGACTGTAGTTAATGATACTTGAATATTACACTTGAAACTTGCTAAGAGAATAGATCTTAAGCATTCTCGAAATAATAATCTTTCCAGTTCCAGATCAGTCACTCAGTCTTCTTCGACTCTTTGCAACCCCATCCATGAATCGCAGCATACCAGGCCTCCCTGTCAATCACAAACTCCCAGAGTCTACTCAAACTCCTGTCCATCGAGTCAGTGATGCCATCCAGCCATCTCATCCTCTGTCGTCCCTTTCTCCTCCTATCCCCAATCCCTCCCAGCATCAGGGTCTTTTCCAATGAGTCAACTCTTTGCATGAGGTGGCCAAAGTATTGGAGTTTCACCTTTAGCATCACTCCTTCCAATGAACACCCAGGACTGATCTCTTTTAGAATGGACAGGTTGGATCTCCTTGCAGTCTAAGGGATTCACAAGAGTCTTCACCAACACCACAGTTTAAAAGCATCAATTCTTCAGCGCTCAGCCTTCTTCACAGTCCAACTCTCACATCCATACACGACCACTGGAAAAACCTTAGCCTTGACTAGATGTAAGTTTGTTGGCAAAAATGTCTCTGCTTTTGAATATGCTATATTGGTTGGTCATAACTTTCCTTCCAAGGAGTAAGCGTCTTTTAATTTCATGGATGCAATCACCGTCTGCAATGATTTTGGAGCCCAGAAAAATAAAGTTTGACACTTTTTCCACTGTTTCCCCATCTATTTCCCATGAAATTATGGGACCAGATGCCATGATCCTCATTTTCTGAATGTTGAATCTTAAGCCAACTTTTTCACTCTCAACTTTCACATTCATCAATAGGCTTTTTGCTTCTTCTTCACTTTCTGCCATAAGCCTGGTGTCATCTGTATATCTGAGGTTACTGATATTTCTCCTGGCAATCTTGATTCCAGCTTGTGCTTTTTCCAAACCCAGCGTTTCTCATGATGTATTCTGCATATAAGTTAAATAAGCAGGATGACAATATACAACCATGACATACTCCTTTTTCTATTTGGAACCAGCCTGTTGTTCCATGTCCAGTTCTAACTGTTGCTTCCTGACCTACATTCAGGTTTCTCAAGAGACAGGTCTGGTGATCTGGTATTCCTACCTCTTGGAGAATTTTCCACAGTTTATTGTGATCTACATGGTCAGAGGTGTTGGCATAATCCATAAAGCAGAAATATACATTTTTCTGTAACTCTCTTGCTTTTTCCATGATCCAGCAGGTGTTGGCAATTTGATCTCTGGTTCCTCTGCCTTTTTATTATATTATTTTATTTAATATTTTTCTTAAATTTTCACTTTATTTTACTTTACAATACTGTATTGGTTTTCGCATACATTGACATGAATCTGCCACGGGTGTACATGAGCTCGCAAACATGAACCCCCCTCCCACCTCCCACCCCACATCATCCCTCCAGCTCATCCCTGTGTGCTAGCCCCAAGCATCCTGCATCCTGCAACGAACATAGACTGGTGATTCGTTTCTTACATGATAGTATACATGTTTCAATGCCATTCTCCCAAATCACCCCACCCNGAAATAAGATGTACTTCTAGAAATAAGCCCATATTTATATGGCTCCTTTGATTTATGACTCTTTTAGGGTTGAATCAGAGTAAGGCCTTACTTACTAAGTAAGGAATGTCCAATGAATCCATACCCAATTTGAAAATATCCTTGCCATGGAGACAAACATCCTTTCCTTAGATCATCAGCTCCTAAAGGAAGTGCCAGGTGTACACTATGAAATTTCCTTATGACTCTATTATGCTGAGCATCCGGTCTAAGTTACACATTATTTATAAATGATAAAAGGCTAAAATAAAGTAATTCTTACTCAACCAAGGGACGTCCTCCTTTTTATGGTGACTTCATACATATGCTACTTCCACCATGGATTGATTTAATTATTTTCTTTGAGTCAGGAAGTGCTTAGTTATTTCTGCTGAGTATCACCTGTTTTGTACTCCTGCAGAGATATTTTCAAGACTGGAAAGTCCTTCAGCTCAGTTCAGTCTCTCAGTCGTGTCCGACTCTTTGTGACCCCATGAACCGCAGCGCACCAGGCCTCCCTGTCCATCATCAACTCCCAGAGTCCACCCAATCGCATGTCCATTGTGTCAGTGATGCCATCCAGCCATCTTATCCTCTGTCGTCCCCTTCTCCTCCTGCCCTAAATCTTTCCCAGCATCAGGGTCTTTTCAAATGAGTCAGCTCTTCACATAAGGTGGCCAAAGTNCATGTCCATTGTGTCAGTGATGCCATCCAGCCATCTTATCCTCTGTCGTCCCCTTCTCCTCCTGCCCTAAATCTTTCCCAGCATCAGGGTCTTTTCAAATGAGTCAGCTCTTCACATAAGGTGGCCAAAGTATTGGAGTTTCAGCTTTAACATCAGTCTTTCCAATGAACACCCAGCACTGATCTCCTTCAGGATGGACTGGTTGGATCTCCTTGCAGTCCAAGGGACTCTCAAGAGTCTTCTCCAACACCACAGTTCAAAAGCATCAATTCTTCTGCGCTCAGCTTTCTTTATAGTCCAACTCTCACATCCATACATGACTACTGGAAAACCCATAGCCTTGACTAGATGGACCTTTGTTGGCAAAGTAATGTCTCTGCTTTTTAATATGCTGTCTAGGTTGGTCATAGCTTTCCTTCCAAGGAGCAAGTATCTTTTAATTTCATGGCTGCAGTCTCCATCTGCAGTGATTTTGGAGCCCTACCTAACATCAAAATAGTTTCATTGATAGACTACTATATTGAATAATATAAATTCCTTAACTAAAAGTAGATCCATATATGCTAATATTTCTCACTGAAGACCTTGATGTTGGCTTGGAAATTTAACTACGAGCTTGTACATTTATGTGAAAACTTTCAAAGTAGATACTAAATATTCAAAAATTAAATTAAATATGAAATCTACTTTAGTATTTCTAATACAGAGATGTCTTCTAGAAGGGATTAACAGGTATTAGATAAAATACTCCATCACTTGTCATCTGCTGGTTAGGTTTATTATTTGCCTATAATATTGAGAGCAGAGAGAATTTAGTGTCTAAAATTCAGCTCTAGAATTTAGAATATTTTTTAATTGTGGTATTTTCATTATTCTTAATCTTCATTACAAAACCACTCTCTCTGTTTTTTTTTTTTAAACTCTGGATTATGTTCTGTAATATACAAGGTGACTTAGTTGCCTTTTATTTTGTATTACAAATGAGTATTATAAATCTAATATTGTATTAAATTACATTTAAGAAGTACCAAAGAATATTTCGAAATAGAGATGAAAGTTTCTTAGGTCTGTATGGTTGTGTTTGGATGTGTGGCTAAGATTGTTTGCATTGGTGGGTTGTTGGTGAGGGGTGAGTGACCCGAAATGAGTAGAGAGTTAACACACACCTTAATAAAAGTGCATATATCCTAGTTGGGTTGTGCATCTAGTATGAAGTCTTTTAATGTATTATTGTTTAGTTACTAAGTCATGACTGACTCTTTTGCAACCCCATGGACAGAGGGCGGGCTACAGGCTCCTCTGTCCATGGGATTTCCCAGGCAAGAATACTGGAGTGGTTGCCATTTCCTCTCCAGAGGATCTTCCCCACCCAAGGATTGAACATGAGTGTTCTGCATTGGCAGGCGGATTCTTTACTACTGAGCCACCAGAGAAACCCCTGTTAATGTATAGTGAATGATTAAATCTATGTAAAATATTTGACATCTGTGCATATCAGACAGTAAATAACTGATACTTTTAAGCATTTATTTTCACATTCTTCCTTTCCTGTTGAGCTCAGCCTTCCAGGGAAATCTCAGTTCTCATTGTGAATGAGAAGGTTTAGGGCAGGGCTGGGCATGGTCTTGAGGTGGAGGAAGGTTGACTAACCAGAGGACAGTCTGAGTTCTGTGAGCAGAAGAGTCCGACTGGAAAACATCAAATAGATATCTGTCTGTCTCACTTGTACATGGAGACCTAGTGTTGCACTGGAACTTATTTCTTGCCAAAGGCAAAACCATAATAGAGTTTAGAGGTGTAATGAAGCCAAAAAAAAAAATTCGTCCATTCTACTTCTGTTTAGAAAAATGGAATGAGAAACAAGGCAAGGATTCTGGTGGGGGTAGAANATGGAGACCTAGTGTTGCACTGGGACTTATTTCTTGCAAAAGGCAAAACCATAATAGAGTTTAGAGGTGTAATGAAGCCAAAAAAAAAAATTCGTCCGTTCTACTTCTGTTTAGAAAAATGGAATGAGAAACAAGGCAAGGATTCTGATGGGGGTAGAAACCAGTTGGGATTCTATCAATTGGGAATTCTGACATCAATTTAAAATAAGGGTGTTTCATAAGGTATTTTGGAGACAGCTGATTTTCAAGTTTTCTTTTATTCATTTGTTGACAATTCAGTGCCCATTAACTGCCTATTTATGAAAAACAGGTGGTGGTGGAGAGGGTGAGTGTCTGGAAGATTGTGATCTCATGCTAATTNATAAGGTATTTTGGAGACAGCTGATTTTCAAGTTTTCTTTTATTCATTTGTTGACAATTCAGTGCCCATTAACTGCCTATTTATGAAAAACAGGTGGTGGTGGAGAGGGTGAGTGTCTGGAAGATTGTGATCTCATGCTAATTTTTAATAAGACCTAATTAAAAAGAGAAAATTGAAACATATGCAGATTTAGAATAAATTAATTCAGTCATCAGATCTTAGTGCCAGTTTTGAACTAAATATCCTGCAGATGGTAATGTGCCACATGCCAATTAATATTTAAGATAATTATGGGTGTTGAGTAAAAAATACATTTGATTGACATCATCTCCATTATTAGGCTTCGCGTGTGGCGCTAGTGGTAAAGACTCCACCTGCCAATACAGGAGACAAAAGAAATGCAGGTCTGATCCCTGGGTCGAAAGATCCCCTGGAGGGGGAAATGGCAACCCGCTCCAGTATTCTTGCCTGGAAAATTCCATGGACAGAGGAACCTGGCAGGTTATAGTCCATGGAGTTGCAGAGTTGGACACGACTCAGCATGCTTGCATGCACATCTCCATTATTACTAGAGTGTAATATCCTTTATATTTATCTATTTAACAAAAATACTGTATAATGAGAAAGTCCTGAGATTTTGGAAATGGTTTTAACTTTGTTTCCTGATAACTTTCTACTGAGGCTAGGAATTCTATCTCAGGAAATGAAATAAGAAGTAACTAATTCCCAAGTAAGTAATTAAGTAAATAAGTAATGTTTTAGGCATAATGCCATGCTCTGTGTTTGTTGTGGGACCTAGAGCAAAGATTCTTAACCTAGAATCATTGAAACCTTTGAGTGTCAGCCCTTAGGTGGGTAAAGATCCAGGAACATTATGTAACATTTGATGTTTGTGTGTATACACGTGCTTTTGGTTTTTTAACCAAGAGATTCCATAGTTTTCATCAAATGAAATGAATCTATTATTAAAATTATTTATAATGGGTCATGATTACTTGTTGCCTTAACTATTTACTTATCTAATAATAAACTACTGTGATGAGCTACCAACTTACTCATGGTTTTGCTTTTATCTGGTGGATGACATTCAAACTAAAATGCATTTTGAGACAGTCATTTCTGCTATTAATTGATAGCTAGCATTCATTCTCCAGTTTATTAATTATGACCACGTTCTATATAGTACAAGGTTCTATATAGTACAAGCCCTAACTTCCATGTATTTACATGACATAATACAAGTGTATGCTCAGTAGTTCAGTTCAGTCGCTCAGTCATGTCTGACTCTTTGCGACCTCATGAATTGCAGCACGCCAGGCCTCCCTGTTCATCACCATCTCTTGGAGTTCACTCAGACTCATGTCCATCGAGTCCGTGATGCCATCCAGCCATCTCATCCTCAGTCGTCCCCTTCTCCTCCTGCCCTCAACCCCTCCCAGCATCAGAGTCTTTTCCAGTGAGTCAACTCTTCGCATGAGGTGGCCAAACTTAATGATTTATGTTCTCTAGNACTTTAATCAAGAGGCTTTTTAGTTCATCTTCACTTTCTGCCATAAGGGTGGTGTCATCTGCATATCTGAGGTTATTGATATTTCTCCCAGCAATCTTGATTCCAGCTTGTGATTCTTCCAGCCCAGTGTTTCTCATCCTCACAACCATTTAATTTCATGTGCTATCAGAACTAATTCTATTACAACCATTATCCTAGTTTACATCAATTAAAATAAGGGTCCCAAAGGTCCCAGGTAAACTCTCACTCAAGTTCTCATTCCCAAATACCTTTTCAATTTCTAATCTGCCCCCTCTCTTATTTCTTTTCAAACACTAAAGTGTTCTTTGTTCCTGCAGTTCACAGTCCATCAACAATAAGACCTTGTTTATCTTCACCAATCATTTCTTCACTTTGTTACTCAACATGAAAGCTGTTTCTTGTGGAAGTCTATGCTTCCTCTGTGGCCCTATCATTTGGTAGCTAGAAGAGTGATCTATCTTCTTTTCATTTCCATATAATTAACCTACTCCTTTCTAACACTCAGATCCAATGTTATTGTCATCAATTTATAGCCACACCATCTTTCCTGGGCACAGTCTTCTACTAATGATTCACCCTTGTTCTGATTTATTATTTATTGTATCTTATTTAATTTTTCCTAGTAGTTTGTCTCTCTTAATTCTCTAACCGTGTGTTGTCCTTCCATAGACCTTCTCACAAACAAGTAGTTTGTTCTCTGTATCTATGAGCATTTTCTGTTTTGTTGTATTCACTTGCTTGTTTTATTTTTGCATTTCACATAGTGAAAACTTACAGTATTATACTTCACTAAGCATAATACCCTGCAGGTCCATCCATGTTACTGTAAGTGGAAAGGCTGCATTCTGTTTTTTATGGCTGAGTAATATTTCATCACATATATCTGTGTCACATCTACTTTATCTGTTCACCTGTTGATGGATACTTAAGTTGCTTTCATATCATGGCTATTGTAAATAATTCTACTATGAACACTGAGTTGCATATAACTTTTCAGATTAGTGTTTTCATTTTCTTTGGATATATAAGAGATGGAATTTCTGGATTATATCATAGTTCTATTTTTAACTTTTTGAGGAACCTTTATGCTGATTTCCATATTTCTCACATCAACTTATAATCCCTCCCAATAGTGAACAAAGTTCATTTTCCTTCACATACTCAACATTTATTATTTGTTGTTATTTTGACAATATCATATAAAAGTTGTGTGATAATAGCTCACTGGGATTTTGATTTGCATTTCTCCAATGATTAGTAATATTGACTATTTTTAACGCATTTGTTGGCTGTTGGTATGTCTTCTTTGAAAATAAATCTTTTGGGATCTTCTACCCATAAATTAGATTGTGGTGAAGTTTTGTTTCCTTTCCTTTTTTTTTTTTTAAGCTATACAATAACTTTATATATTTTAGATATTAACCCCTTAACAGACACAGTATTTGCAAATATCTTCTCTTATTAAGAAGATCTTCTGTTTTGATTGGTTAATGGTTCACTTCACTGTGCAAAACTTTTTAAATTTAATTAGGTCTCATGTGTTTACATTCACTTTTGTTGCTGTTGTGTAAAAAGACAGGTTCCAAAAAAAAAAAAGTTCCTGACATGTCAAATAATATACTGCCTATGTTTTCTTCTAGGAGTTTTATGGTTTCAAGTCTTACATTTAGGCCTTTAAACTTATTTTTAGTTGATATTTGTATATGCTGTAAGAAAATGTTATAGTTTCATTGTTTTACATGTAGCTATCAAGTTTTTTCCATTGTATATTTTTCCTCTTGCATTATAGATTAATTGCATGGGTTTATTTGTGGGTTGCTATTATTTTCTATTGATCTGTGTGTCTGTTTTTTTGCCAGCACCATACTTTTTTGATTGCTTTATTTCAGTGATTATTTGTTCTCATTCTGTGAATAAGCTGTCATATGTATTTTGATAGATATTGCACTGAATATGTACATTGCTTTGGGTAGTATGAACATTTTAACTACATTAATTCTTACAATCTATGAACATGGGACAGCTTTCCATTTATTTGCATTGTCTTCTGTTTTCTTCACCAATGGCTCTTAGCTTCGACAGTATGGATCATCTCAAAGGCATGTCTTTATGTGGGAGTATCTTTATGGAGTCTCTGTATGCTTGGTGGTTTTTGTGGGAGCTGGGTTCTGAAATGAGCAGGAAGGTATGTCTTCCCTGGAGTGCACTTTTAGCCACCACCTTGATAGTTGCAGGGAGTAAAGCCAGAGCTGCAGCTGGGGCTTCTGTGCTCAATGACATTACCACTCTATCAAGGGTGAGCTACGTGTTCCATGGTTTGGAGTAGAAGCTCAGAGGGAGCTAGGTTTTTTACAAGTATGATTTGGTTTGGGGCATTGCTGAGGCTTAAGGGCTTCAGGTTGAACTTTATGCTGGTTTTACTTTTTTTTCCCACGTGGATATCTTGGTTAGAGTCTGGGTTTGGTGTCACACAACTTGGCTGCTATTTCCCCTTCTCAAGTGTTCATACAGACACACCCTTCAGTAGTGGTGGTCTCCCACATGCAGCTAGCTTTGTTCCCTCTGGAATGTGTCCAGGGATGTATGAGCTGGTATGACTCTGCCTCTACTTTGTCAGAGATAGGGCAGGGATTGGAACCCGGTTTGTAACCCCAAGTGTGCATACAGTAGTTGGAAATATCAGCCTCTGACTTAGTGGAGAGCAGTCTCAAAGAAAAAAAAGATTAGAGAAGAAACACAGTGCTTGAAGGAGACAAGATGGGACATTCTTGGCAAGCCAAGCAGATACCTGGATAGTTTTCAGTCTGTTACCTCTACACTGGGACTGGAAGTAAGCAAGCTTGTGTATATGCTCTTCAAGGATGGATCCTCAATTTCTTACAGCCTTCTTATACATACCACTGGTTTTCAAACCACCTAAGGGAGTTAATTATCCTGATGTTGGACCCAGGGCTGAGATGTCTTATGTGTATCTTGAACCCTTTGCTCCCCAGGGAGAATTTCTGACCCTGTAGTATCCCTCTAGTTTTCTGAATCTCCTGATAGAGGTGTGCGTCCCAGCAGATCCCTTATTAGCTTTGGCGGTAGAGTAGTCACCCTGCTAGCTCCCAGGTTGACTTCAGTGTGAATCACTCCACATGTGGTTTTGATGTGCTCATGAGAGTAGGTGAGCCCAGCCCCCTACCCCACCATCTTGATCTACCCATTTGATGCTGTGATTTATAATGAGAAATATACATAATTGGTCTCATTCTCATTTCTCGCAAAGCTCTCCTTAATCCTTTGGAGCTTCCTAAGTAGTGAGAGCTATGAAAGTGTCTTCTGTTATGTTAATAAGGTAACTTTGGGGCCAGAACCTAAGGATGGAAGCAGTTGTCAGTGGAGCCAACCTTATAATTAAAGTGTTTTAAACTTTCAATCCCACTCACACTATCTACCTATTTGGTGGAAAGAGGGGTTGTAGATTGACTTCAAACACCAATGGCCAAAGATTGTCAATTATGCTTATGGAAAGCAGCTTCTGTAAATAACCAAAATGTCAATGTTTGAAAAGATTCCAGGTAGGTTAGTAGGTGGAAATTCTGGGATAGTGTCATGCCTGGAGAGGGCAAGGAAAAGTTAGTGCCTTTTTCCTGTACCTTGTTCTATGCTTCTCTTTTATCTGGTTGTTCTTAAGTCATAACCCTTTAAAATAAACTGGTGATCTAGTAAGTAAAATGTTCTTCTGAATTCTATAAGCCACTTTAGCAAATTAATTGAACCCAAGGTAAGGATTGTTGAATCTCAGATCTGTAGTAATTGGTTGGAAGCACAGGTGATAATCTGGACTTGTGATGAATGGGAGTGAGGGAAAATCTTGTGGGTACTGAACCTTTAACCTGTGGAATCTAATATTATCTCCAGATAGATAGTGTAAAGAATGAGTTAAATTCTATGAAACTCTGGTTTGGACAGTTGCTTGATGTGTAGGGAAAAATCCCTTCTCCACAGAATGGAATTTGGATGTAGAGCCATATTTTGTGTCATCTGCTTGAGAATAAAAATAATAGTTAACAATGTTAGTAATTATGTCTGAACAATAGTTTTTATTCTTCAGCTCTCATTCTCATACTTACTCCAACCAGGCTTTACCCAAGTGTTGATTTCTACATAGCTGATTTCAATGATTACTTCTTAGACCACCTCTAACTGGACCTGTCAGCACCATCTGAGAGGCTGACCACTTCTCTCTTCTTGAAACACATTCTTTACTCATCACTGAAGACACAGCTATTGTTATGTTTTTATTATATCTCACTGGCTTCAGTTATTCAACTTCCTTTGATATTTCCTATACCTTTCTTTGGACTTTCCTGGTGATTCATATAGGAAAGAATCTGCCTACAATGCAGGAGATTTGGGTTCAGTCCCTGGCTGGGAGAGATTCCCTGGAGAAGGAAATGGCTACCCACTCCAGTATTCTGGCCTGGAGAATTCCATGGACAGAGGAGCCTGGTCAGTTACAGTCCATGGGTTCACAAAGAGTCAGACATGATAGAGCGATTTTCACATACATACATACTTTTTTTCATTCCTTGTTTGGATAGTGTGGTAGACTGACTGTAAGAATTCTGTTTATTTATTCCCTCACCTGAAGTCATGTATCCACAGCGTCATGTTGTGGCTCTTTCTATTAAAATGTAGGGTTTATTTCCTAATCACTTTAGTCTGCATTGTCTTCAATGAGACAGAAATAGTACTGTGCTGCTTCTGAGTCTAACCCACTAGAGAACTTGCACATTTTCAGTTCCTTTGTGGAACCATTATGACCATCACATGAACATTGCTGGATTAGCTTTCTGGATGAAGGGATAAACAGTTTATCTGTTGTGCCAGGTGAGTGACAAATAATTGTCTGCTATATAATAGAATCCAATCTAAAAAAAGCTGGCTTCTGGTCAGACAAAGAGTTCATCATAGACTTATGAGCAAGGACATCCGGATCAAATGAATCTAGTCTGCATCAGCAGAACTACCTCAGTCACCCATGAGAACAATAATGGCATTTATTTTTAAGCTACTGTGATAGGTAGCAGTTGTTCTTACTGCTCAAATGTGAAAGAAGGGGGCATGGTATGGACAACACCTTCTAGCTATTAGACTCTTAAGAAACTAGGGGAAAACTGTCTATATTCAATAACTGGCTTATTATGGCCATCGGAGTACTAGATAATTCTTTGATTTGCCAGTTTGTAAGACTTTTTTTAACCAAGAATATGAAGGAAGAGATGAAGAATAGTTTGGGAACACTGAAGACTGCAGCTTAATAATAAGATTTAAAGCTCTTGCGAACTGAAATTAAGATGTATCATTCTTTTCAATTCAATGATTGCAGTGTAGAGAGCCTAGTGATTTTTCAAGAACAAAGTAAAATAAATTTAAGTTATGCCAATAAGTAGAAAGTGAAGAGGAGAGTACAAGTTATTTGAATATTAGTTTTAAAAGAAAGAAAAAACAGTGACTATATAAGAAATTGAAAAGTTTAACATTTTGTATCAAGAAATAGATTGGGAGCCTTCTCCCTTCCCAAATTTCCTTTTAAGAAAAATTTAAACTTCAGTGCTATGATTATTTTAGTGCTTTTCCTGATATTTATAGAAAAATAGATATACTTTCTGCTCTCTTAGTTATTTGATGCATTTTTAAATCAGATAAGTTTGATTTAATTGATTTCAAATTATTTTTCTAAGTCTATGTAAAATAGAGAAATTAGTATCTCTAAGTAGTTTAGATAATATATTAGCATAATATTTATATAAATAAATACTTGCTTTCATAATATTAGATTACTTCTAGGAGAAAACATACCCCTGAAGGAAAAGAACTTGACTTTCTTAGAAAAAAAAAAAGAGTTTGGAAAAAAAATTAGAGGTAGAGCATAGATCATGTTTTGATCCAGAAGTTGCGGTGCAGTGGGAACAGACTTTAGAAAAACAGATATTTGACTCAGAGAGAGAAATGGAAAGAAGGAGAGAGAGAGAGTAAACAGAGCAAGTTAACATAAAAAATACTTTAACTTTTGAATCAGCAGTAATGAGTTTCTTCTATTAAATTTGAATATGGACTCCCAGTAGCAAAAAACACATCCAACACTAATATATGGGGTTTATAATATTATTCTGAAATGCACAGAACCAAGAGCTCCTGGATGACAGGTGTCAAAAGGATAAAGGAACCAACTGAAGCAGCTCTCAGTGGTCAAAGATGGAAAAATTTGAACAAAAATTTAAAATACTATTGGTTTATAACCCAAAGTATAAATATATATCCTTACCTATATAAATAGTTGATTATATGTATTTGCAGCATATGAAAATATTGTGATGTATACACAAAACTATTATATTGTTGTGTGTCAATTACATTTAAATAGAAAATCATATAAAATAATTGAATAAATAGAAGAGAATAGATAGATAACTCACCCAGAATTTCAAATAATTAATGTAGGTACTCCTTTCTCAAAAAGACAGAGTCTTCCTTAAATGGGGGCTACTTATAATGACTACTCCCAAAAAATAAAGTGTGAAAAGGAGAAAAAAGTTACTTTACAATGAATATACATAACAAACATAACTTGGGCCAGGTGATCAAGTTTAACATCAATACTGACAATATGTTGGTAATATCTACTCTTAACATAATTGCCGGTACAAATATCAATAACCTCAGATATGCAGATGACACCACCCTTATGGCAGAAAGTGAAGAGGAACTAAAAAGCCTCTTGATGAAAGTGAAAGTGGAGAGTGAAAAAGTTGGCTTAAAGCTCAACATTCAGAAAACAAAGATCATGGCATCTGGTCCCATCACTTCATGGGAAATAGATGGGGAAACAGTGGAAACAGTGTCAGACTTTATTTTTGGGGGCTCCAAAATCACTGCAGATGGTGACTGCAGCCATGAAATTAAAAGATGCTTACTCCTTGGAAGAAAAGTTATGACCAAACTAGATAGCATATTCAAAAGCAGAGACATTACTTTGCCAACAAAGGTCCATCTAGTCAAGGCTATGGTTTTTCCAGTGGTCATGTATGGATGTGAGAGTTGGACTGTGAAGAAAGCTGAGTGCTGAAGAATTGTGCTTTTGAACTGTGGTGTTGGAGAAGACTCTTGAGAGTCCCTTGGCCTGCAAGGAGATCCAACCTGTCCATTCTGAAGGAGATCGGCCCTGGGATTACTTTGGAAGGAATGATGCTAAAGCTGAAATTCCAGTACTTTGGCCACCTGATGAGAAGAGTTGACTCATTGGAAAAGACTCTGATGCTGGGAGAGATTGGGGGCAGGAGGAGAAAGGGTCGACAGAGGATGAGATAGCTGGATGGCCTCACTAACTCGATGGGCGTGAGTCTGAGTGAACCCCGGGAGTTGGTGATGGACAGGGAGGCCTGGCGTGCTGCCATTCATGGGGTCGCAAAGAGTCAGACATGACTGAGTGACTGAACTGAATTGAACATGATGTTATGAACACAGCATTTTACTTATTTGATCTTCTGTCCAAGAAGCACATAACTTCATCCCAATTGTGAATGTGTGCCTGCTCAGTAGCTTCAGTCATGTCCAACTCTTTGTGACCCCATGGACTGTAGCCTGCCTTGCTCCTCTGTCCATGGGATTCTCTAGGCAAGAACATTGGAGTTGGTTACTATGACCTCTCCATGGTACCTTCTGATCCAGGGATTGAAGCTGGTTTTCACTGGCAGGCAGATTCTCCACCATAAGCGCCAATTAGGAAGCCCAATCAGACCAACGTAATTGAGGACATTCTAGACAATGATCAATACTTCCCTAAACTGTTAGGTCATCAAAAGTAAGGAAACACTGAGACACTGTCAAAACAAAGAGGAACCTAAGGATTCATGAATATTCACTCTAATATGGAATCCTGGATATCATCCTGAAACAGAGAAAGAATACTAAGCAAAAACCAAGAAAACATATATCTGTATTTATGTATGACTCTAATGAATAAGAATGTATGAAGATTGGTTTATTAGTTGTGACAAACTTACCATCTTGTAAATACTAAGAAAAACTGTATGTATCTATGTATTAGTTGCTCAGTCATGTCCAACTCTGTGATCTCATGGATAAGATTCCCTTGATTCTCCTTCTTCGGGGGATTTTCCCAACCAAGGGATTGAACCTGAATGTCCCACATTGCAGGTATATTCTTACCCTCTGAGCCACCAGGGAAGCCAGGGGAAACTGGGTCTGGTGCAAATGGGAAATCTTTGCACTATTGTCATACTTTTTTCCTCAATAAATTTAAGACTATTTGCAATAAAATGGTTTGAAAATTAAATGTGAGGCACAATTACATACAAAGGAGTTAAAAATACGTTTGCTTTGTGAAAAGTGAAAACAGACAGCCTGCTATCCAGGCTGCTTGGATTTCTACATATTTCACAAAGCCTTTCAATGTCCTGAAGACTCTTCCATGGAATAGAGTCTTTGAAGAATAGAATTAGGAGTTCACGGATCTAAAGAATAAGGTTGATAATATCCAAGTGTTTGTAGGAGAAAAATTATGAAATTCAGCAGTTTCCCTTGGGTCCTCGAAAACATACACAAGTACATCCACTCCACTGTGCTGGCACAGATGAACTACTTTGTAAGTGGGAGCTACTGTTATTAGTGCTGGAGTATATAATGAATACTATATTGTGTGCTTGGGCACAGAAAAAGAAGAAAGTGGCAAGTGGAAAATCAGAAATAAGATATCATTTCATAGAATTCCATCAACTCATAAATGGTTAATATTTTTCCTATTTATTCTAAGAAACTGGATAGATGAGATTTGTGATTTTCTCACCCCCCCCCACAATAAATCATAAAGCCATATACATTGCTTCTGTCATTCAGTTCAGTTCAGTTGCTCAATCATGTCCCACTCTTTGTAGCCCCATGGACTGCAGCATGCCAGGCTTTCCTGTCCATCACCAACTCCCGGAGCTTGTTCAAGCTCCATCGAGTTTGCCATACAGCCAATCTCATCCTCAGTTGCTTCCTTCTCCTCCTGCCTTCAATCTTTCCCAGCATCAGGGGCTTTTCCAATGAAAAGTTCTTCAGTTCTTCGCATCAGGTGACCAAAGTACTGGAGCTTCAGCTTCAGCATCAGTCCTTCCAATGAATATTCAGCATTGATTCCCTTTAAGATTGACTGGTTTGATCTTGCAGTCCAAGGGACTCTCAAGAGTTTTCTCCAACACCACAGTTCAAAAGGATCAATTCTTCGGCACTCAGCTTTCTTTATATCCCAACCCTCACATCCATACATGAGTACTGGAGAAAATATAGCTTTGACTAGATGGACTTTTGTTGGCAAAGTAATATCTCTGTTTTTTAATATGCTATCTAGTTTGGTCATAGCTTTTCTTCCAAGGAGCAAGCATCTTTTAAGTTTCATGGCTGCAGTTACTATCTGCAATGATTTTGTAACCCAAGAAAATAAAAGTGTGTCACTATTTCCATTGTTTAACTATCTATTTGGAATGAAGTGATGGGACCGGATGCCATGATCTTAGTTTTTTTAATGTTGAGTTTTAAGCCAGCTTTTTAACTCTCCTGTTTCACTTTCATCAAGAGGCTCTTTAATTACTCTTTCCTTTCTGCCATAAGGGTGGTTTCATCTGTATATCTGAAGTTATTGATATTTCTCCCTGCAGTCTTAATTCCAACTTATGCTTCATTCAGCCTTGCATTTTGCATTATGTGCTCTGCATATAAGTTAAATAAGCATGGTGACAACATACCTTGAAGTTCTCCTTTCCCAATTTGGAACTAGTCCCTATTTCATGTCCAGTTTTAACTATTTATTTTTTACCTGCATAGAGCTTTCTCAGAAGGCAAGTAAGGTGGTGTGGTATTCCCATCTCTTGAAAAACTTTCCACAGATTTTTGTTATCCACACAGTCAAAGGCTTTAGCATACACAATGAAGCAGAAGTAGATGTTTCTCTGGAATTCTCTTGCTTTTTCTATGATCCAACAGATGTGGGCAATTTGATCTCCAGTTTCTCTATCTTTTTAAATTTTAGCTTGAATATCTGGAATTTCTCAGTTTATATACTGCTGAAGCCTTGCTTGGAGATTTTTGAGCATTTCTTTGCTAGTGTGTGAAATGAGTGCAATTTTGTGGTAGTTTGAATATTCTTTAGCTTTACCTTTCTTTGGGATTGGAATAAAAACACTTTTCCTGTCCTGTGGCCACTGCTGAATTTTCCAAATTTGCTGGCATATTGAGTGCAGCACTTTAACAGCATCATCTTTCATTAGGAGAGCATAAGTCAATTATAGCATCAGGAAAAACTCTATTTTAGCACTGTCTTTTAAGATGTTACAAATAGCTCCCCTGTCTCTGTTTTGCTTGTGAGAAATATTTCTTACACTGTAATATATTCTGTAAGATTAAAGATACATGTTTGTCTTTTAGGGACACGACAAGATAGTGTTTTGATAGCAAGAAAAAAATCTGAATTGGATCAAAGATTTCATAAATCCAATTTGGGCAGGTTTTGCAACAGTACATTAATGAATGCTATCTATTAACAGGATTTGGTTTGCTGATGACACAAAAATGTGGTATAACATTAGCAAAAATAATTTCAGATAATTCTTGCTTTTGATAATTTTGTGAATTGATAGCTGCTGATAGTGATCTGCGCTTAGATATGATATTTTGTCCTTCCTTCTGGAAATAAATGATCTTTCTTACTAGTTTACCTGTGATAAATTAAATTTAAGATTCTCTCCAATCAAACATGCATCTAAATGGTAATAAAATTACACTATAAAAAATGAAATCTTTAACTCACATAAATGAGCAACTGTGACATCTGAAGGGAACACATGCCTTAGATCACCAATGGCTTGCACTTCAAAATGCTGATTTTTCAGTGTCAGGATAAATCCATCTGTAACAAAATATCACCCATATGATGTTTCCATAGCTTTATTCTCTATGTTAGAAGAGTTTTCTTCCTTTTTAGTAAAATGGATCATCAAAAGGCCAACTCAAAGAGAAATATAAAGAAAGTACTTGAATGTTATATTTTCATGGCTTTCTAAAAGAGGCTTAGACTTTGATCATTTCTCGCTTGATCAAAGAGTATTTGGTATCCTCTGTAGGGAAGTGTATTGTGTGGCATCCATCAGATTTTATTCATAACTTCATCATGACAAAAGTGAAAGAAAAAATTGCTTTTATTATAAATCGAATGTGCTTAGGTAAAACAACCATGGCTATATACATATATATATATACATTCATACATAATTTTAATTTAAAATATATAGTCACTGCTCTTATGTAAACAAATATCATCCATTGTGGAAAAATAATTGAAACAAAAAATTGAATTTAAAGTCACATGTGGTGATATTCATCTTCTATGAATATTTTAAAATCAATCTTGTCAATGTCTTTTACTGTATAACCAATAAGCAATATCCCCTGACTATGATTTATCACAATATTTTTATTGAAAAATCACTAAAGTAGTGTTATAAGTGTACTAAATCTAACAATTAACTTTTTTGTAGGTTAAAATTCAATGCTCATTTATAAATTAGATTGTTAAATAAAATTTACTCAGATTCTAAGGCACTGCCTGGAATAAAATTAAGTACATTAGACAGCATAAAAATTTTAATGTCTAACCATATCTAAAAATAGAAAATGATACACTTAATTTCGAATAGCTTTCACCTTTGTAAATACTTTGATATTTTAACAAGCTTGTAATCCCATGGAGGCTTACATTAATTTTATTTTCTATTACTAATAGTATAATAAACACCAGGAGATATTAATATATAAGTAAGATTTCTGAATGTTTGCAATATAAGACAGAATGTATTTTCTTTCTGTACTGTGGCTAGCATTTATATACAATATAAAATACCTAAGTTCAACAGTGAGACTAATATTCTGGAAGCTTTGTTTATCCAAGTTTATGAATTCTTCTCATTGGAAGTCCAAGGATATTTGTAACTTTATTGAAATATTCTAGGGTTTCTCCTGTGGCTCAGATGGTAAAGAATTGGCCTGCAGTGCAAGAGACCCGTATTTGATCACTGGGTTGGGAAGATCCCTTGGAGAAGGAAATGGCAGCCTACTCTAATATTCTTCCCTGGGAAATCCCTTCAACATAGGAGGCTGGTTGAGTTATAGTCCATGGAATTGCAAATGAGTTAGAGTACTTAGTTACTAAATAATAATAACGTATATATGTCAATCCCAATCTTCCAGATCATCCTCCCCCATTCTCCCCTTGGTAAACATAAATTTGTGCTCTAAGTCTATGACTCTATTTCTGCTTTGAAAATAAGTTCATGTTTACCATTCAATGTTAATCATTTTTCTAGAGCACACACATAAGTGACAAGTATATTTGTTTTGTCTTTTGACTAACTTTACTCTGTATGACAATATTTAGGTCTATCCATGGCTTTAGAAATGGTACTATTTTCAATCATTTATTTGAGACTGAGTAATATTCCACTGTATTCAAAGTCTACTTTAGTCATTTCTCTGTGGACATTTATTCACCTACATTATAAATTTATCCATTTCTGCACAGACTTTTAGTCATCTAATCTATGACAAAAGTAGCAAGAATATAAAATGGAGAGAAGACAAGGCTCTTCAATATGTGCTAGGAAAACTGGACAGCTACATGTAAAAGAATGAAATTAGAATACTACCTAACACCATATACAAAAATAAGCTAAAAATGGAATAAAGATCTAAATGAATTGCTGGATACTATGATACTATAAAACTTAAAAGAAAACATAGGCAAAAAATCCCTTAGCATAAATCAGAGCAAGATCTTTTTTTATACACTGCCTAAATAGTGAAAATGAAAAGAAAAATTAACAATTGGTACATCAGTTCAGTTCAGTTCAGTTGCTCGGTCATGTCTGACCCCATGAATCGCAGCACACCAGGCCTCCCTGTCCATCACTAACTCCCAAAATTCACTCAGATTCACGTCAATCGAGTCAGTGATGCCATCCAGCCATCTCATCTTCTGTCGTCCCCTTCTTCTCCTGCCCCCAATCCCTCCCAGCATCAAAGTTTTTCCAATGAGTCAACTCTTCGCATGAGGGGCCAAAGTACTGGAGTTTCAGCTTTAGCATCATTCCTGTCAAAGAAATCCCAGGGNCCATTAAAAAGAATAAATTTGAATCAGTTCTAATGAGATGGATGGAACTGGAGCCTATTATATAGAGTGAAGTAAGCCAGAAAGAAAAACACCAATACAGTATACTGTTCTATAGCTTAAATCAGCCATTCTGTGTAAGTGAATGTATCATTATTTTTATCCTCATTTTACTGTATTCTTGAAGAATCAGTGTTCAAATGAGGAGTGTAAGATAGAAAGAGCTCATTGTTTAGACTTACACATAACCCTCAGTTCATTCTTAGATAATTAATTCATCAAAAAAAACAATGCCAATTTTCATGTCTTTTCATTCAAACCAGCTAGGAAATTAGAATCAAAATAATGCTAATTCTCAAAGTTATAACACATGGACATCACAATAGCTTGTGATAGAGTTTAGTTAACAATACTTCTAAATAAGGTCTTCAAATTTCAGCATTATAAATGACAGAAAGTAAAATTGTCTTTTTCAAATGTGAAGAGCAAAACAGATATGAGTGCTGGTAAATGTTGAGATGTACCCCAGCTGCAATGCAGAAATAAATTTTCATAGTTCATTGTTCTTACTTGCTCTCAGTTCTCCCCTTATTCTTACTCTCTGCCCATAAGTCTCAGAGCTCCTGCTATACCATTGACAACTCAACCTGGCAGTTGTTGATGAATATTGATAAATCAAGATGTGCCTATCATGACTTTTGGAAAACTACTGCTAGTTTCCCTATCGTACTGGCTGTCCCTTGTCAATATTCTTTGCTGACTTTGCTTCATCACTTTGACATCTCAGGACCCAGATACCCGATGTTCTCTTCTGTCTCCTCATTCACACCTTTGGAGTCTTTGGCTGTAAATATCCTCTTTGTACCAATGACTCACACACCAGGACTCAAAAATTGTATTTACTTGCCCCTTGATGTCTTACACTCAAACATGATAAATGTCCTAAATGTATATATATATAATATGCATTATGTATATATATATGCATATTATATACATTATAAATATATACATTTATAATGACTTTTTAAAAAATTGTTGAGAGTATCATTGATTTATGGTGTTGTGTTAGTTTCTGCTGTACAGCAAAGTGAGTCAATATATAGCCTCTTTTTTTTACTTCACATCAAGTCACCAGAGAGTGCTGAATAGAGTTCTCTGAACTATACAGTAGCTTCTCATTAGTTATCTATTTTATACACAGCATTGTAAATATGTCAGTCTCAATCTCCCAATTCATTTCATCCTCCCTTCCCTGCCTTGGTGTCCATAGGTTTATTGATTGTCTTTATCTTTTTTTTTTTTTTTAAACCTCCAAACATGCTTCTCCACATTCTCACTTACCTCTGAAACGAGATAATTCACATTTTCAGTTACTCAGGACAAGCAACAGGATTCATTTTTCTTTTACCTCTCATATTCAATCTGTCTATTGTTGATGCTCCTTTGAAATATCTCCTGGGGCTGAGGCATTTTCACCTATTCCTCTTCTCTCAGCTTTATTCAAAGTACCATCATCCTTTGCTTGAATTACAATAGCTTTCTAATTTACCTCCTTCCTCTGAGTTCTTCTTTCTATTTCCACCAAACCATTTGTAACACAGAAACAAGAATGAAACTTTAAAATGTCAAACAAATAATGCTACTTCTGTGATCAGACTCCCCAGGAGCATCTCATTTTTTTTTTCAAAGTAAATATTCTTTCAGTCCAAAGTGTATGAACCTTCATTACTTCTCCAACCTTAACTTCTGTTTCTATCACCATTGTTCACTGGGTTAAAACCACTCTGAATCCTATGAAATTCCATAGCACAACAAGGATTTTTCCACTACCCTTGCATTCAGATTTTACCATAAATCCTAATTTTTAAAACCTGCCTTTAGGTTTTTCATATTCCTATTCCAATTTCACCTAATAATTGAACTTTTTCTCTTACATTCTGGACAAAAAGTTAGTTCTTTCTCAATATTGTCAACATGTCAGTTCTTTCAAGTTGACCTACAGATTCAATGCAATCTCAGTCAAAATATCAGCAATTTATTTCATGGATATCAACAAACTGCTTCTATGGTTATATGGTGAGGTAAAAGACTAGGATAGGCAATTCAGTAATGAAGGGAAAAAAAAAAAAAACAAACAAACAATGCTGCAAGACTGATGCTACCGAATTCAAAACTTCCTGTACTACTACAGTAATGAAGATAGTATGGCACAGGTGAAAAAACAGATGCATAATCAATGTAATAGAATCAAGATCCCAGAAGCAGACCCACATAAATATTTACAACTGATCTTTGACAAAATGCAAAGGTAATTCAATGGAGCAAAGATTGTCTCTTCAACAAATGGTGCTGTAACAACCAGAATTTGACATACCTAAACTCACCCCTTCCCCCTGCAAAAAAGAATCGAAATATGAATCTCAAATTCTTCAAAAAAAATCAATGCCAGATGAATCACTGGGCCTACAAATAAAATGCAGAACTATAAAATTACTAGAAGATAACATAGGAGAAAACCTAGATGACCTTGTGTATGGCGAAGTCTTATTAGATATAATATCAAAAATAAAATTATGTTAGAAATAATTAATAACTTGATTTCATTAAAACTGAAAGTTTCTACTCTGTGAAAGATAATATCAAGATAATAAAAAGACCAACCACAGTCTGACAGAAAATATTTTTAATACAAACATCCAATAATGGATTTTTTCCAAAATATATTTAAAAAATACTTAAAACTTAACAGTAGTAAACAAAGGATCTGATTATAAAATAGGCCAAAGACTTTAAAAAAGATATATGGATAATGAATAAGCAAAGCATATATAAAGAGGAGTGTATAACATGATATCATATGTCTTCAGCAAAATACAAATTAAAACACCAATGAGATACCACCACACATCTATTAGAAATGCCAAAATTTGGAACACTAAAAACAGCAAAAGGTAGTAAGGATGTGGAGCAACCAGAATTCTCATATATTTTTGGGTAGGATTGAAAAATAGTATAGTCAATTTAGAAGACAGTTTAGCAGTTTCTTACCAAACTAAACATATTCTCACCATATGATCTAGCAAACATTCTGCTTAGTATTTATGTACCCAAAGGAACGGAAACATATGTCAACAGAAAACCTTGCATACTAACATTTATAGTAGATTTATTCATAGTTGCAAAAGCTTGGAAACAACCAAGATGTTCTTCAGTAGGAAAATGGATAAATAAGCTGCGGTACATCCAGATAATGGAATTTTATTCAGCACTAAAAAGAAATGAGCTATCGAGCTGTGAAAAGACATGGAGACAACTTAAATGCATCTTACTAAGTGAAAGAAGCCAAGCTATGTGAAACCCCACTATATGACGTATGTATTGGAAAAAGCAAATATATGGAATCAGTAAAAAAATTATTGCACTATTTTACAAATCTCTAAGATTAATTATATCCCTTGAAATACAGGGAATGTTTTTGCTGTTTTATTTCTCTTATCTCTAGATCTCTGTTTCCTCTTATCCTTCAAGCTAGTAAAATCTGGTTCCCTGTAATTGTAGGACAGAGGTGTCTCTGTTCTTGTTGCTTGTCTTCTGGGATTCACACTTACCTCCTCTGTGTCACCCATAGCC
The DNA here is from genome assembly GCA_006410875.1 of Neotragus pygmaeus. NCBI lineage: Eukaryota > Metazoa > Chordata > Mammalia > Artiodactyla > Bovidae > Neotragus > Neotragus pygmaeus. Next base: position 139,460 of record SJYV01049557.1, read on the forward strand.
CCTGGCAGCAAGGCCCCCACTAGAGGCAGTTTACAAGACTGTTTGCTTTTATCTAGTCTAGATGCAGAGTGTGTATTACTGCTTGTCTCTTCTAAGGACTCACCTAAGCAGGTCACTCAGCATAATGTCCCTTTGGATTGACTTAAGTGATTCAGTTCAGTTCAGTTGCTTAGTCGTGTCTGACTCTTTGTGACCCCATGGACAGCAGCACATCAGGCCTCTCTGTCCATCAACAACTCCCAGAGTTTATTCAAACTCATGTCCATTGAGTTGGTGATGCCAACCAACGATTTCATCCTCTGTCATTCCCTGTTCCTCCCGCCTTCAATCGTCCCAGCACGAGGGCCTTTTCAAATGAGTCAGTTCTTCTCATCAGGTGGCCAAACTATTGGAGTTTCTGCTTCAGCATCAGTCCTTCCAATGAATATTTAGGACTGATTTCCTTTAGGATGGACTGGTTGGATCTCCATGCAGTGCAAGAGACTCTCAAGAGTCTTCTCCAACACCACAGTTCAAAAGCAGCAATTCTTTAGCACTCAGCTTTCTTTATAGTCTGACTCTCACATCCATACATGACTACTGGAAAAACCATAGCTTTGATTTAGGGACCTTAATTTCCTCTACAAAATCTATTTTACCATATCACATAATAATGAGGGAAAGATTGTACCAAGTCCCACATAACAGGCTCACCACCCAACAGGCCAATAAATCGAGACATGAGTTGTTGGGACAAAGAATATGACTTTATTCGGAAAAGGATATGGTAGATTAGTGTCCCAAATAATCACTTTCCCCAAGTTAAAATTCACACTTTTTTTATACTTAAAGGGGAAGGGGGTGTGGTCATTTGTTACAAACTGCTTGATGTAGGAATTTTTTGTTGTTGCAGCTACCACATAGGTCAGGTCACAATGCTCCTGTAAGCCTTCAACAAGATAAATGTTATTCTCTTTCTTCAAATTTTTGTCTCTCTATGAATGGAAAAGGCTTACCAGGTGGTGCTAATGATAAACAACTGGCCTGCCAATGAAGGTTAGATGTAACAGATGCAGGTTTGATCCTCAGCTTGGGAAGATCCCCTGGAGGAGGCATGGCAACCCACTCCAGTAATCCTGCCTGGAGAATCCCATGGACAGAGGAGCCTGACAGGCTGCAGTGCATAGGGTTGCACAGAGTTGGACATAACTAAAGCAACTTAATATACATGCATGAATGGAAATGTGTTATACCTTTAAAGGTCAGAACCTTGAGAACTTGGACTGTCATGTATATTTCATGTTACATGTTATTATCTGTTATTTACATATATTGCATGCTAAAAGCAACACTCTTGTAGCAAAATCAATGGAATACCAAATTAAAGTAAAAGAGATCAATTGTGGGCTTAGATTTGTTCTTTCCTATTACAATATCCATCATGTGCATCCCATTCTCACTGTATGGGGGCATTATACCAGGATAGAATCATTGATGGTTGCCTTAGAATTCTGCCTAGCACATGAGAATTCAAGAGTTATTTTATAGGAAATGTACACTGTATATGCTCAAGAAGTGTGTGCCATTATTATGCCCTTTATTTTTATCTTTTAAATACATAATAAGTTTATGTTTTAGGAAGTAACTTGTATTATGATAATTATACTTTAAGAAAATTACTGATTACATGTATCATGTAAAAGTATTCTCAGGTCTTGAGTAAAAGAAGACATTGATAAATTGTGTGAAATATCTATTCTATTTTACCTCTATTTTAACTATTTTTTCACTTGAGCAATTTGCCCATCATGTTTCCTAGGAGACTAAGTAAATTGTACTTTAAGATGTTGCAAAAGGAAACTTCCATGGCTTTCAAGTATAGGCTACATTATTTATTACTAGATAAGTGTTCTGGCAGTGTTGCTTATAAGTAGATATACTGATTTAATCCTAAAATCAGTCAGGTGAGCTGAGATTTGCCTTGGGCTATAGTATAAGGAATGTATCTTACTTTGCTACATTTGAAGCCAAGTTCATTGAAGAAAATATTCAAATTTAAAGCAATTGTAAAGAAAAATATTGCTGTTTCTTTGGACAATGTGATTGAACAAAGAAGCTAAATTTTTAACTGGAATTATTATTAACATACATCTACCATGAAATTTTGGCAAAGATATTATTCTCAAGGTAAAGATGAAAGTTATTAATTCAGTATACAAGCTAGTTATTAGAGCTATACTTATGAATATGAAAAGCCCCTAAACATAGTTTTTCTCAAAAGATGCTCAGCTTTTTAAAATAACAGCAAATTATTTAATATCATTGGCAAATTTGCTATAAAATGCAATTACTTCATGAAATGACTTGGAAGTAGACAGTTCATCATAATAAATGAGTATTAAGACAATTTTGAAATAAAATATAGAAAACTTTAAAAATAGTGTCATTTAGAAAGATTTCAAAGTAAACTAACCAGTCTCTGTATATGGCACATTGCATTTGGGCACAGAAAGCAGGGTTGTCAGTAGTTCTCTACTGACAATAGTTCTCCCAAGTCAGTGTCATAACCCAGCTGAATTTACACTATCCCAACCTTGGACCCACAATTCTTCTAATCTCCACTGTTAAAGTCACATGACTGCCATATCTAAGACAAGACATTTCTCAAGATATGGCATCAACCTAATAATTTTTTTTTTTTAAATAAGACAATTATTTGCTCTCTTGACTTAGTTTCAGTTGAAATTTCTATTGCTCCTCTGTTGCTAGTTTTCATTGTATTCTCATCTATAAATATTTTCTCAGCTGCAACTCCTACCCTTCTGCTTAAGAAGAAATATTCACCAGATCCAAATACTGAATACCAATTTGCCCGATTTTGTGCTTTTTTTACTGTGTTCCACCAAATAATCTGCCACAATCTTTTCCTAAACCTAATAATTTCCAAATTTTATACTTCTTTCTGTAATTATTATCATTTCAAACTACTGTAATTATTTCCATTATGTGCAAGTAGGTTTCGTTGTTGGCTTTGTATCTTTAGATTTCTAGCACTGATTTTATTTAAATTAAGCATATTCTTCTGTTCAGTTCAGTTCATTTCAGTCTCTCAGTTGTGTCTGACTCTTTGCGACCCCATGAATTGCAGCACGCCAGGTCTCCCTGTCCATCACCAACTCCCAGAGTTCATTCAAACTCATGTCCATTGAGTCGGTGATGCCATCCAGCCATCTCATCCTCTGTCATCCCCTTTTCTTCCTGCCCTCAATTCCTCCTAGCATCAGAGTCTTTTCCAATGAGTCAACTCTTCGCATGAGGTGGCCAAAATATTGGAGTTTCACCTTCAGCATCAGTCCCTCCAATGAACACCCAGGACTGATCTCCCAGAATCCAATTTCTAATAGTCAAATTGCAAAACTGAATACCTCATGTATTATAACAATTAATTTATAAAATGCCTGGAGATCTTTATGACGTCAATAAAAGTCTGAAAGAACACTAAGAAAGTGACAGAATCATCTCTTTTACTTATTATTTCAGATTTTTATTTTTTTGCTTATTCAAAGAGAATAATGACACATTAACTTAATTACTCAGTTTTTTTAAATTTTACCTGATGATATAAGCAAAAAAAATGAATGTTTTATATTTTCTTAAATTATAGCTATATTAGTAAAATTTTTTTTCTTATGTAAAACACAAACTAAAAATTCAAACTACTTCAAAAGATAAGACCTTTATATTATTCTCTATTTATATTTTTTCTATTTCCAGCCTTTTCAAAAGGAGACTAGTTTGCTAATTTTATTGAAGAATAATATTCATATGTAAACATGCATATCAAAATTGNTTCTTATGTAAAACACAAACTAAAAATTCAAACTACTTCAAAAGATAAGACCTTTATATTATTCTCTATTTATATTTTTTCTATTTCCAGCCTTTTCAAAAGGAGACTAGTTTGCTAATTTTATTGAAGAATAATATTCATATGTAAACATGCATATCAAAATTGGAGAGTGAATATGCTTTGTAATAAGCATCTAGAATGATTTTAACTGTCAAACAAAAATTATTTGAAATACAAAAGCCCATCTTGAGTTTCTTTCCATTCTCCACCCCTGTGACATGAATAACCACAATCCTATGTCTAGCACCACAGATTAATATTTTCTATTTTTGAATTTTGTGCAAGTGGAATCAAACAAGGTGCCCTCTTGTTTGTGGCTTATTTTACTCAGCATATGTTGTGATAGTCAGTCTTGCATATACTCTTATTTCATTAGTATTTATTGCAGTGTATAACATCCTGCTTTGTTAATTTCAATGTAGTAATTCATTCTAGGATTCAGGGTTATGTATTTAATTTCATTCATTATTAAAAATAATTTTGCCATGAAAAGCTTCCATGTGTCTTTTGTTGTCAGGTAAAGGTGAGAGTTGGACTGTGAAGAAGGCTGAGTGCTGAAAAATTGATGCTTTTGAATTGTGGTATTGGTGAAGACTCTTGAGAGTCCCTTGGGCTGCAAAGAGATCCAACCAGTCCATTCTGAAGGAGATCAGCCCTGGGATTTCTTTGGAAGGAATGATACTAAAGCTGAAACTCCAGTACTTTGGCCACCTCATACAAAGAGCTGACTCATTGGAAAAGACTCTGATGCTGGGAATGATTGGGGACAGGAGAAGAAGGGGATGACAGAGGATGAGATGGCTGGATGGCATCACTGACTCGATGGATGTGAGTCTGAGTGAACTCCGGGAGTTGGAGATGGACAGGGAGACCTGGCGTGCTGTGATTGATTGGGTCACAAAGAGTCGGACACCACTGAGTGACTGAACTGAACTGAAAGCTCAAGATTTTTGCTTTTTTGTTTGTTTTCAAGTGAATATCCAATTGACCCAGAAATCTCTGCTGCAATTCAGCATTGCCTTTATAATCAATCATGTGAAATATTGGTATCCAGACTCCCTATTCTTTACTTTGAACTATTTTCTATTCTTGTGCAAATACTACACTGTTTAATTTACAATGCTGAATAACTCTATATGATTAGATTATTCTTGCAGTCATATTAATCTTCTTATTTGAATTTACCTATATTCCCAGGAGGCACTGATAGTAAAGAAACCACCTAACAGTGCAGGAGATTCTGGAGATGAAGGTTAGATCCCTGTGTTGGAAAGATCCCCTGGAGTAGGAAATGGCAACACACTCCATATTCTTGCTTGGAAAATTCCTTGAGCAGAGGACCTGGGGGGCTACAGTCCATGGAACTGCAAAGAGTTAGTCACAACTATGTGACTAAACATGCATATTTCCATGTGTTAAATAATAGAATCAGCTTGTTGATTTTTAAAGGAATAAACTTCTTCTGATATTTTAACTGGGATTACATAGAACAGGTAAATCAATTTGGAAATATATTAATTATATTTTATAATGTTAAGTTTTTAAATGAATGGAAATAATATATTCCTCCATTTACTTAGGTTTCTTTTAATTTTTCTCTATAAAAGTTTGCTTTATTGTAAGGATCACAAGGGGCTTTCACAGTGGCTCAGTGGTAAAGAACCCACCTTCAGTTGTAGGAGCCACAGAAGACATACTCTAGCATTGTTGCCTGGAGAATCCCATGGATAGATGAGCCTAATAGGCTAGAGTCCACAGGGTTGCCAAGAGTTGGCCATGACTAAAGCAGCTTAGCAGGCACACAGGGATCACAAGCATCTTTTAAAAGCTTTATTTCTAGATTTATATGTACTTTAATAATATTTANTCTAAATGTTTACAACAAATAGAAAAGCTTGGGGAGAAATAAACATATAAATCTCTCTGTAGGGCTCCATTTGCAAGGAGTGCTTACCATTCAAGAATCCTGTAAGCCAGATTGTCAGGAATTTTTATTCTGAAAGCCGTGACCATTATGAAACAGAAAAATGGTGTGCTAAAGTTCTGCCCTTTATTTTGCATGGTACTACTTATGCCAAATTTTCCATTTATTTGCCACTTCATAGGCCATCATGATTACTGTTACCAATAGGGGAGAGCACCAAGCGTTTTCTTTGACACAGCACCCATCAAGGCTGTAGCAGCAGAGCTCAGTGCAATAGTGCGAGACCACCACGTAGTGTGGGTATCAGGACCTTGGATTCCAAGAACTACGGAAATTCCGTTAACTTTCAGAATCTACCAGAGAAAGTCTGGTGATTAGACCTATCTGTCCGGTTTGAGGTATTAATCCAAATGAAAGTGTTAGTTGCTCAGTCATGTCCAATGCTTTGTGACTTCATGGACTGTAGCCCACCAGGTTCCTCTCTCTATGGGATTTTCTCGTCAGTGATACTGGAGTTGGTAGCCATTCCTTCCTCCAGGGAATCTTTCCGACTCAGGGATCAAACCTGTGTCTCCCACATTGCAGGAGGATTCTTTACCATCTGACCCACCACGAAAGCCAAATACAACAAGGTATCATCATAATTGGCATATATTCACCTTGACCTACAGTAAGGAACTTTAGAACAAGACTGGCACCAAGAGCAAAACTGGCTAGTAAATTGGGGCTGACATGGATACCTTCAGGGGTACAGATACTGTCATTTATCACTTCAGCTAAAGTTAGGGCCAAATTTCACATTACCCTTTCAAGTAAAATAACTCCCAGGTAGATAAAACTGCCCACAGAGTATGACGTTTTCTTAAATGCTTGAGTGTTTCAGAGAACTACAGTGATCATCAGTGATTATGTGCTCAGTCATGTCTTTGTATCCTCCTGGATTGTAGCTTGCCAGGACCCTCTGTCCATGGGCTTTTCCAGGCAAGAATACTGCAATGGGTTGCCATTGCCTCCTCCAGGGGATCTTCCCAATACAGGGATAGAACCTAAGTCTCTTGCATCTCCTGTATTGGCAGGTGGACTCTTTACCACTGCCCCACCTGGGAAGCCCCTAGACACAAATCACAGCTAGTTCAAAAGTAGAACAGCTATGGGATATAATATGGTATTTAAGTTTATTGATATTTCTGGGAGACACCCATGACTTCAGGAGAACCTCGCTCAAAGACCCCAGAATAGCCAGTGGCTTTAGTTTGGCTTCAGGTATTCACTTCAGTCATTAAGTTGTGTCTGACTCTGTGACTCCATGGACTGCAGCACTCCAGGCTTCCCTCTCCATCACCAACTCCTAAAGCTTACTCAAGCTCATGTCCATCGAGTCAGTGAAGCCATCCAACCATCTCATCCTCTCATCCCCTTGTCCTCCCACCCTCAATCTTTCCCAGCATCAGGGTCTTTTCCAGGAGTTAGTTCTTTGCATCAGGTGTCCAAAGTATTGGAGTTTCAGCTTCCAATGAATATTCAGGACTGATTTTCTTTAGGATGGACTGGTTGGATTTCCTTGTAGTCCAGGTACTCTCAAGAGTCTTCTCCAATACCACAGTTCAAAAGTATAAATTTTTTGGTGTTCAGCTTTCTTTAGAGTCCAACTCTCACATCCATATATGAATACCGGAAAATCATAGCTTTGCCTAGACAGACTTTTGTTGGCAAAGTAATGTCTCTGCTTTTTAATATACTGTCTAGGTTGGCCATAACATTTCTTCCAAGGAGAAAGCATCTTTTAATTTAATGGCTGCAGTCACAAAGTTCAGTGATTTTGGAACCCCCCAAAATAAAGTCTCTCATTGTTTCCATTATTTCCCCATATATTTCCCATGAGTGATTGGACCAGATGCCATAATCTTAGTTCTCTGAATGTTGAATGTTAAGCCAACTTATCTCCTCTCCTCTTTTACTTTCATCAAGAGGCTCTTTTGATCTTCTTCACTTTCTGCCTTAAGGGTGGTGTCATCTGCATATATGAGGTTATTGATACTTCTCCCAGTAATCTTGATTCCAGCTTGTGCTTCATCCAGCCTGGCATTTTACATGATGTACTATGCATGTATATAAGTTAAATAAGCAAGGTGACAATATACTGCCTTGATGTATTCCTTTCCCTATTTGGAACTAGTCTGTTGTTCCATGTCCAGTTTTAACTATTGCTTCTTGACCTGCATACAGATTTCTCAGGAGGCAAGTCAGGTGGTCTGGTATTCCCATTTCTTTAAGAAGTTTCCATAGTTTGTTGTGATCAACACAAAGGCTTTGGTGTAGTCGATAAAGCAGAAGTAGATGTTTTTCTGGAACTCTCTTGCTTTTTCTATGATCAAACTGTTATTGGCAATTTGATCTCTGCTTATTCTGCCTTTTCTGAATCCAATTTGAACATCTGGAATTTCATGATTCACGTACTATTGAAGCCTGGCTTGGAGAATTTTGAGCATTACTCAAATACCATGTGAGATGAGTGCAACTGTGTGGTAGTTTGAACATTTTTGGCATTGCCTTTCTTTGAGATTGGAATGAAAACTGACCTTTCAAATTAAGACTTAAATTGAAGAAAACAAGGAAAGCCACTAGACTATTCAGGGGCGACATAAATCATATCCCTTATAGTGGAAGTGAGATATAGATTCAAGATATTTGATCTGATAGACAGAGTGCCTGAAAAACTATGGTTGGAGGCTCGTGACATTGTGCAAGAGGCAGTGGTTAAGACCATCCCCAAGAAAAAGAAATGCAAAAAGGCAAAATGGTTGTCTGAGGATGCCTTACAAATAGTTGAGGAAAGAAGAGAAGCTAAAGACAAAGGAGAAAATGAAAGTTATATTAATATTAATGCAGAGTTCTAAAGAATAGCAGAGAGAGATAAGAAAGCCTTCCCCAGTGATCAATGCAAAGAAATAGAAGAAAACAATAGAAAGGAAAAGACTGGAGATCTCTTCAAGAAAACTAGAGATACCAAGGGAATATTTCATGCAAAAATCGGCACAATTAAGGACAGAGCTGGTATGGACCTAACAGAAACAGAATATATTAAAAAGAGATGGCAAGAAGACACAGAATAACTCTACAGAAAAGATCTTCATGACCCAGATAACCACAATGGTGTGATCACTCACCTAGAGCCAGACATCCTGGAATGCAAAGTTAAGTGGGCCTTGGGAAGCATCTTACGATCTAAGCTAGTGGAGGTGATAGAATTCCAGTTGAGCTATTTCAAATCTTGAAAGATGATGCTGTGAAAGTTCTGCACTCAATATGTCAGCAAAATTGGAAAACTCAGCAGTGGCCACAGGACTGGAAAAGGTCAGTTTTCATTCCAATCCCAAAGAAAGGCAATTCCAAAGAATGTTCAAACTACTACTTCAGGTATATGGGTGCAGATAACTCCCCCCACCCCACATATTTTGTGATAATTTCTTATGTAAAGACAAAATAACTGTGAGACAGAAGAATTGAATTCTTTAGTATACTGTGAAATAAAGATCATATTTTACAGCAGGAAAATAAAATTAAGATCATATTTTACAGCAAGAAAAATTTAGCCACTAAATTCACTAAGATTAAAATTTAGCCACTAAATTCACTAATTTAGCCACTAAGATCACTTTCTCCCCCACAAATACATCAAATTTCATCTCCATGTGGAGAAACTTCCACAAAACAACTTCTAAACATTGGCAGAAGACCCCATATACCTAGAAAGACAAAAAAAAAAAAAACTCTTTGAAATGAGGTAGACAAAAGATAAAGGCAAAAAGAGAGACAAAGGATTTAGGGATGGAGACCCATCCTGGGGACAGAGTCGTGAAGGAGGAGAAGTTTCCACAGAATAGTAAAGTCTTTCACAAATGGGGTCAGTGGGGCAGTTTTAGGATCTCAGAAGGCAGTATAAACAAATCAACACAAAATTCATGTTGAATGGCAATTACCAGCAGAAAAGCCGCTCACAAACCCACATCTGCCCACAGTGAGTGGGGGCTGGGTGTGGAGGGGTGGGAGGCATCGTTGGTCCTTAGGGTAAGGACTAGTGTTGAATGCCCTGAGGACACTCTGAGGGGATTGATGTGTCATAGTTACCCAAACCATGGAAACACCAAAGAAGCAAAAAAAAAAAACAAGGAATTTTCAATGTGGGAAGGCTCTAATGCCACAATGTGACCCCTGGCTCACTCACAGAACAAAGGATCACCCCCTAGTGAACACCAAAGGAGAGTAAGCTGGCTGCTGTTTATGGCCCTCCTTGGAGGCAGAGAGGCAGGTGCACAACATCCAGAAGCAGGAGGCAAGGGGGCCCTGCAACCTCAGCACCAGAGACCACATCTCCTGCCAAGCTGTGAGGAGGCTGCCAGTCACTGATCATGTCTTCCTGGGATCTTAGGTGGCTCATATGCGCCAGGAGTGTCACAGCCTGAGACCAGATCCCCTGAGGATATGGCCCGCCCGGGACTCTGCCCTTGCAGAGCATCAGGGAGCCTGAGCAGTTGAACCTGGGAGGTGCACTAGATGTATGCCCCAACTGGGACTGTGCCCTCATGGGGCACCTGGAAGCCTGAGCAGCTTAGACCTGAGAAGTGCATGCTGCCTTGGGCTGTGGCAAATCCCCATGTGGTCCACCCACTGTGAACACTCTCCACACATGGCAGCAGTATTTGTTTGCAGTGTCCCTCCTTCTCCATAGCACAAGAGGACAGGTAAGCTCTAATAAGTGGCCACTTTTGCCTCCTCATGTCAGGGTGGGGATTAGACACTGAAGAGACTTGCAAACAGAGGAGGCGAACCTAAGCAAAGAAAAGGAGGGGAACTTTCCCAGAAGTGGCAGGTGCAACAGATTAAAACCGTGCAGGTAAGCTGAGACGGCGTTTGAAGTGCAACTGTAGACTCTGAGGATAAGTAAAAGCTTGAGCAAGGGATAGTCTCATGCTGAACTGACCCTACACTGCTCATAACAGCTTCAGAGAAATTCCTAGATATATATATTTTTTTAATTTAAAATTTTTATTATTTTTTATTATTTTTAAGTTTTTTTTCTTTCATTCCCTTTTTCTTTTTTCCCATCATAATGTCCTAATATGTCTCTTTATCACTCCTTTAACTTTCACTTTTATAGGCTACTATTATTTTTCTTTAAAAAAACTTATTTTTGAATAAATTTCATACTTTAAAAATTTTT
>SJYV01049557.1:154781-179400 GCA_006410875.1 Neotragus pygmaeus
TAGTCAAAGAAATAAATGTAGATGTTTTTCTGGAACTCCCTTGCTTTCTCTACTATCCAAAGAAGGTTGGCAGTTTGTTCTCTGGCCCCTCCACCATTTCTAAACCCCACTTGTACATCTCAAAGTTCTCAGTTCACATACTGCTGAAGTCTAGCTGAATGGACTTTGAGCCTAACCTTGGTAGCATGTGGAATGAGTGCAATTGTCCAGTAGTTTGAACATAATTTTGGTGCTGCTCTTCTTTGGAACTGGAACGAAAACTGGAATTTTCCAGTCCAGTGAACACTTTTGAGTTTTCCAAATGTGCTGGCATAATAAGTGCATCACTTTAACAGCAATACTTTCTTAGGATTTGAAATAGTTCAGCAGGAATTCCATCACCTCCACTAGCTTTGTTTGTGGTAATATTTCCTAAAGCCCACTTGACTTCATATTCCAGGATGTCCGGCTCTAGGTGAGAGATCACACCATCGTGGTTATCCAGATCATTAAGACTTTTTGTACAGCTCTGTGTATTCTTGCTATTTTTCCTGAATATCTTCTGCCTCTATTATGTCCTTACCATTTCTGTCCTTTATTGTGCCCATATTTGCATGAAATATTCCCTCGATGTTTCCAATTTTCTTGAAGAGACCTATCTCTAATTGTTTTTGTCCTACCTAGAGTAAATCTGATCACAGTAGGATAAATGATCCGTTAGCATTTATTTATCTCCTGAGTGAAGTTGCTCAGTTGGGTCTGACTCTTTGCGACCCCATGGACTGTAGCCCACTAGGTTCCTCTGTCCATGGGATTTTCCAGACAAAGGTGTTTGAGTGGGTTGTAATTTCATTCTCCAGGGGATTTATCTCATAGGACCTTGCAATCAGGATTTAGAGTGATGTAACAATTAAGCTCCCAAGGGTAGTTTATCTAAGCATGAATTGAGGCACCTCAGCTGTGGCAAGACTGGAAAAGGGACAGATCTATGTGAAACACATCAGTGCATCAGTCTCTGCTTGAACTTGTTTCTGATTGACTACAATTTGTACACTTTTATTAGATCCTGACTCTTCTTATGACTGGTTCTATATCAGAGTTTCAAATCTCTCCTGCACACAGAAGCCTATAAGACTCTCCTTGTCCATGGAATCTTTGTTTCTGAGTCTTGTCATTAGTGAACAGAGCTTTGGTACCCAGAGTTACAACCTGCAAGAATATGCAGATGTGTTTATTCAGCTAATACAACATAGAAAAACAAAAATTATTAATTTGGAATGGGCACACACTCTACATTTTTCACATTTCACACTGTTCCTTGTGTGTGACATCTGGCTGCTTCACTTTTTTTGTGTAACCTGCCTGCATCACAGAGACATGTGATTTTGCAACCCTTTCTGCCAATTAATAGAGCTCTTCTTTGAATGACATTATACAGTTAAAGCACCTTGAGAGCAATAGAGTTGGCTTTTTGTAAAATTTTCCTTATGACTTCTCCCACTCTATTGTTTTAAGTAATATCCAGTGAACATTTATTAAATGATTGTTGCCAAAATTGATTTCTCCCACATCTAAAATTTTCCTGACTACATACAGAAAAAGAAAAGAAAAGAAAAGAAAAAGCATGAGACTCAATTGACTTGAAGAGAAAGATTCTGTCAAGTTCCTTTCACAATGGTTGGGCATAGATTCACAGGTACCATTTTGTCTCTTGAAATTTTTCTAGAAATACATCTGTTTTTTCTCTAGATAGGAATTTGTTTGTTTGTTTGTTTCTAAGTATTGAGCTATGTGAAGTTTTCATTGTCTTTTTTAATGTTACTAACCATAAAGAGAATCAATTTTATTATGGTGCAAAAGATGATTGCTTACCTGATATAAATTCAACTTGGCATGTTAGAAAGGCTATTTAGTTTTTCTTTTTTACTTAGTCATCCTTTTACCAAAAGAATTGTTAAGAATTGTAAAACTTTAAAATTATGAAAATATAATATCACGTGCTTACCTGATGAATCTAAAGAGACATTGTANAAAAATATCTAATCAATTCAGTTCAGTCACTCAGTCATGTCAGACTCTTTGTGACACCATGGACTGCAGCACACCAGGCTTCACCGTCCATCACCAACTCCCAGAGCTTGCTCAAACTCATGTCCATTGAGTCGGTGATGCCATCCAACCATCTCACCCTCTGTTGTCCTCTTCTCCTCCTGCCTTCAATCTTTCCCAGCATCAGGGTTTTGACCAATGATGGTTCTTCCTATCACCTAGCCAAAGTACTGGAACTTCAGCTTCAGCATCAGTCTTTCCAATGAATATTCAGCACTAATTTCCTTTAAGATTAACTGGTTTGATCTCCTTGTAGTCCAAGGGATTCTCAAGAGTGTTCTCCAACGCCACATTTCTTTTAAAAAAAATAAAATTATTTATTTTAATTAGATGTTAATTCCTTTACAATATTGTATTCGTTATGCTGTACATCAACATGAATCTGGAGGGATATACACGTGTTCCCCATCCTGAACCCCCCTCCCTCCTCCCTCCCTGTACTGTTCCTCTGGGTCATCCCAGTGCACCAGCTCCAAGCATCCAGTATCATGCATCGAACTTGGAATGGTGATTCGTTTAATATATGATATTATACATGTTTCAATGCCATTCTCCCAAATCATCCCACCCTCTCCCTCTCCCAGNGGAAGTGGGATGATGCTTGAACCACATCTTAGAACTAGAGCAAACACAAGCAAAGCCAGAAAAAAGGGTGTGAGTGGACAGGTATTTGGGGTATAGGGGAAGATGGGGGTGAGGGTGGATAGATATAGGATGAAGGGTTGAAGTGTATCCTGAGGTCTTTTCAGTCAGGGGTCACACCCCCTTGAGTTAAGAACATTCTTTGGCAACAGTATAGAATGATGACTGGGAAGTGGGTAAGTCAGACAGGTTATTAGATTGTTAGATCAACACAGGTGAGAAAAAGTGAGGATTTTAAACAATGGCCATGGGGGCTGAGTGAATAGGATGGACTTGATATGTACCATACGTACAGGCAGACTCAGTGGGATGGGGAGACTAGATTGAGAGGGGTGGTTATGGACACAAAGGGGATCCTTATGGGACATTTTAGGGGGCAGGTAGCTATGGAAGGAAGAGAACTCTTTTGGCATCAGTGACTGGTGGGTACGTATTAAACCTAATCCTTATCAGTGCCTACCAGTAACTCAGTAATTACTACTATTAATAAGTATAACACATATGTCACCATTATTGGAATGATCACCCCTAAATCACACCTGCCAACAGTGGGTTTAATAACAGATTTCAGCAAAATTTTATTGACATCATTGATATGACAGGCATTATCTAGACACTGGGAAAGCAGAGTGAAGTCCTAGTCCTAAGGAATGTTAGCACACAGGAGGCATGGGAAGTAACCATGGTCAGAAACTCATTGTCTTTGCTATAACCTTAGCTGCAGCATAATCCCTGGCATAAAGTGAAAGCTCAGTAATTATTTACAGAATATGAAACATCTAATGAAGCATCAAAATATATCATTAAAACATCACTTCTTTCCCTTCTATAAGTTTCCCCTTTTAACTAGGCCATTCTGTGTTTAAACATGCATTCATGTTCATGTTCAGTCACTCAGTCATTTCCGACTCTGCAACCCCATGGACTGTAGCCCACCAGGCTCCTCTGTCCATAGCATTCTCCAGGCAAGAACACTGGAGCGGATTGCCATTTCCTACTCCAGGGGATCTTCCCGACTCAGAGATCTAACTGCATCTCTTACTTCTACTGCATTAATAGGCAGATTCTTTACCATTAGTGCCATCTAGGAAGCTTAAACTTGCAAAAGTCCTTAAAATGCTAAATTTGAACCCATTTTTTTCCTTTCAGCTACAGACTTTTCTCTCTCCATCCTGTTGCAGCTAAATAGTTCAAATGAGCTTCCACATGCTCTCTTCCTCACTTCTCACTCCTTCCTTAATCTACTCCAGTCTGGTTTACCACCCCGTCACTTCACTGAAAATGCTCTTAATAAATAGCCTCCATGTTGCTAAAGCAATAAACATTTCCATCCTCACTGCATATAACCACTAAACTTCATTCAACAAAGCTTGCTACTCCTTATTTCGTGATACATTCTCTTCCTGATTTCACTGAACCACACTGTCTTGACTTCCCTTCTGCTTCTCTAAATACCCGTCTCAGTCTCGTAAGCTGACACATCCTCTTCTATCCAACCTTTCAGCGCTGGGGTTCCTCAGAGGTTTGGTCTTCAATGCCTTCTCAGGCTATGCTCTCTACTAAGGCCATTTCATCTCTGCCCATGATTTTAACTACCACCCATGTGCTAACAGTGCTTCCACTCCATCATCTGTCCAGAACACTCATTTGAGCCCTAGTTCTTTAAGTACAACTTTTCAGCATCTCCATATGAGTGACCACAGGTCCCTCAAACTCAACATATCCAACACTGAAATGGTGGAGTTCAAGTCAGAAACCTAAGAGTCATCCATGACTCACCCAGCCCCACTCCATCAGTAAGTGTTAACTCCACATTCAGAACATATCCTAAAACATGCACTCCTTCTCCACTGTGACCGCACCTGTCCAAACCTTGGACTCCCAGTGATCTACAAAGGTCTTCCATCTCGACTCTTGGTCCCTATCCAACCCATCTTCCACCCAAAATTAAGAGTGATTAAAAAAAAAGTCACACCTATTCATTGTTGAAGCTCTTCAGTAATTGTCTACCGTTTTAGCATAAAAATCCTTGCATCCTGTGGGCCCTCCATGTCCTGAACTGTACCATCTCACTAACTTCATCCATGATCCTCGCCTCCTCTCGGCCTCTGTGTTCCATCACGCTGGCCGTGCAGGTCTTCATGTGCTGTGTGTGGAGCCTTCCTGCCAGAGGACCCAAGTGGTGCTGCCCCCCTTCCTGGAATGCTCTCAAATGCCCTGCCCTTACCCAGGTAATTTCCACCCATTCTTCAAAGCTCTGCTGAAGGGATACCTGATCAAAACAGCCTTTCATGTCCAGGCCTGAAGCCTCCAATATACACACTCATAGCATCCAATACTCTTTCTCTTCAGTTCAGTTCAGTTTAATCTTTCAGTTGTGTCTGACTGTTTGCGACCCCATGGACTGCAGCACACCAGTCCTCTGTGTCCATCACCAACTCCTGGAATTTGCTCAAACTCATGTCCATCAAGTCGGTGATGCCATCCAACTGTCTCATCCTTTGTCATCCCCTTCTCCTCCTGCCTTTAGACTTTCCCAGCATCAAGGTCTTTTCCAAGGAGTCAGTTCTTCACATCAAGTGGCCAGTCTCCTGCTGCTGCTGCTGCTGCTAAGTTGCTTCAGTTGTATCCGACTCTGTGCGACCCCAGAGACAGCAGCCCACCAGGCTCCCCCATACCTGGGATTCTCCAGGCAAGAACACTGGAGTGGGTTGCCATTGCCTTCTCCAATGCATGAAAGTGAAGAGTGAAAGTGAAGTCACCCAGTCGTGTCCAACTCTTCACGACCCCATGGACTGCAGTCCACTAGGCTCCTCCATCCATGGGATTTTCAGGCAAGAGTACTGGAGTGGGTTGCCACTGCCTTCTCTGGGAAAGTCTCCTAGTCTTCCCCAAAATAACTGTTAACAGTTTTATGATATAATTCACATACCACATAATTCACACATTTATAGCATAGAATTCAATGGTTTTTAGTATATTCATAGATACACATAACCATCACCACATCCAATTTCAGAACATTTTCATCATCTCTAAAGAAACACATACCCTTTATCTGTCACTGCCCTATCCAAGCCCAGACCCTTTATCTATCACTGCCCTATCCATCCCTGGCCTCCGTGAAAATATCCTTTCTCTAGCCCTAAGCTAACACAAAATTACTTTCTGTCCTATAGATTTTCCCTATTCTTTTCATATGAATGGTTTAGTCACTCAGTCATGTCCAATTGTGATCCCATGGACTGCAGCCCTCCAGGCTCCTCTGCCCATGGGCTTTTCCAGGCAAAAACACTGGAGTGGGGTGCCATTGCCTTCCCCAATGCATGAAAGTGAAAAGTGAAAGTGAAGTCGCCCACTCGTGTCCGACTCTTCACGACCCCATGGAGCCTCCCAGGCTCCTCTGCCCATGGGCCTTTCCAGGCAAGGACACTGGAGTCGGCTGCCATTTTCCTCTCCAGGTTCATACGAATGGAGTCATGCACTCCGTGGTCTCCTGTGACTGGCTTCTTCCACAGTGGTTTCAAGCTTCACCATGCTGTAGCATGTGTCAGAACTCCATTCCTTCTTTGTCCTCAGAATCACATTTAATAGTTGAATAACTGGTTGTGTCTCTGGTTAAAATGTAAGTTTCCTGAAATCAGAATCTATGTCTCATTAGACGTATCAATCTATCTTATATCATACAGATGTTTCAAAAATAATTTGTGGAACTATCAACAAGTCAACAAGTGAGCATGGCTCAGAGTCCCTGCAATATGTCTCTCCAGTTCTGAAGGAGAGTTTCTTCTCATCACTGAGATAATAAAACTCAGTCTGTAATCTATTTTTGTACATTTCAGTAATAATTTACAAATAATTAAAATCTAGCATGCAAAATCTACTAACGCATTCTTTAAATTTTTATATGTCTCTGTGCACTCTTAAACTGTAAGATGTACACAGATCACCTGAGTATCTTGGTTCAGTGTATCATGGACAGGGCCTGAGCCTCTGCATTTCTAACAAGCTCCTAGGTGATGCCAATGCTGCTACTCCAGGGACCACACTTTAACAGTAGAGTCAAAAAGCATCATACTTTACCTTCTTCGAAGGTTGGTGGTATTTTAAAAATATGTTGTACTGTAAAAACTTGTGCTTATTGTACTGAATAAGCACACAGTAGGAGGTTAAGAAATACTAGTCATTACACGTTGTTAAATGTGTAAATGGCATCCGAGTATAAAAAGGCTCCTTTAGAAAAGAAAACCTCCCACACTGTTGGTGGGAATGTAAGTTGGTGCAGCCACTCTGGAGAAGAGTAGGGAAGGGAAGTTCCTTAAAAAAACTAAAAAATATAGAGTCACCATATGACCCAGCAACACTACTCCTGAGCATATATCTGGAAAAGATGAAAGTTCTAATTCAAGAATACATACACCCCAATTTTCACAGTGGCACTATTTACAAGAGCCAAGACATGGACGCAACCCAAGTGTCCATCAACAGAAGAGTGGGTAAAGAATATGGGGTATGTATGTGCACTGGAATATTATTCAGTCATAAAAAAGAATGAATTACAAAAGAATATTTGCAGCTATACCTGTGGACCTAGAAAATATCATATTAAGTGAAGTAGGTCAGAGAAAAAATATTACATGATATCACTAGTATATGGAATCTAAAAACTAGTACAAGTGAACTTACTTAAAAAAGAAAGACAGACTTACCGACATAGAAAACAAACCTATGATTACCAAAGGGTAAGGGGAAAGGGATAATAGGAGTTTGGGATTAACAGATATAAATCACCATAATAAAATAGATAGGAACAGTATAGGAAACTATATTCAATATCTTATAATAACCTATAATGGAAAAGAAACAAAAAAGCTCCTTTTAGATGCAATGGTAGATAGCACTGCAACAGAAATTAAAAGTAATGAACTTCAAATATCAAAGCATTCAAGAAGAAAGAAGTAAATTGGATCCTGAACAACTATAATTCAAGGCATAATTAGAAGTCACTGAGCTGAATGCAAACAATATTAAAACTGAACCAAGAAAAAAACCTGTGAACATAACAAACAAATGTGTACAATATCTGAAAATAAAAAACCTCACTAGTCTTTACACAGTGATTATAAGGAGCCGAAGAAGATGAGAAAATACAGGCTGTGGAAAAATGAAAATTTACAATGGATAGAACAAAAAAAAACATATAAGTACAAGAAAATGAAGATGAAAGCAAGCTACAGATCTAAACAACTAAAATGAATTTTCTTTTGAGAAAATGAATCATGCAGACATTAAACTGAATTATTAAAGCAAACTAGAATCTCTTGGGTTTCAGGGTAAACAGCCCAACTGCACACTGTGAAGAAATATATGAACTCTGGAACTAGGGGTTTTGAAAGCTGCAGCTTGTCAGAAACCTAACAAGCTCTCAGTAAACTCCATAGACCTGTGAGCGTGAGCCTGTACCTCAAATCAGATGCCTCACAGAAACCAAGAAGGTTATTTTCCTTCAAGCCTGCCCTGTTTAAGATTCAGGATTGTGTTATCTGCAAATACTACCCTGCTCTGCCAGGTAATGGATGCTGCCTGGAGGAAGGCTGCAGTACGATCCCTCCCTCCCCTGTGATGAGGACATCTATGATAGGGAGAGAACTCAGAGATAACCGGAGCACTCAATGATTCATTTTTGACAGCCCTATTTCTTTTTTAATTAACAACTTTTCCAAGCAGGAGAGAAGACTTCACCATAGAAACCAGATTCCTGATAAGTGCCCCATGACTGGCAGATAAACAGGATCTCTGGGCTCAGGGCCAAGTAACAGGTGACAGCGATTACTCACTGAGATGTAGAACAGGGCCTGCTGGGGCCCATCCCTTCAGTACGGAGCTGACCACCTAAGTCATCCCAAAGCTGCAGCTGAGTGGAGAGACTAAAGACTCTGGAAAGCTCTATCAAGGGGGAAAGTAGCTTTGTGGTCCCTCTTTGTCGTGCAAATACTAGACAGCAGCTGTCATGGCTAGTGCGGTCCCTCGAGTGGCCTTTGGAGGATGCTTCCCTGTTCAAACTTTCTATGCTAAGTAAAAGCTACATTTCTTCCAGATAGAATAATTTAATTGACTGACNAGTGGCAGATAAACAGGATCTCTGGGCTCAGGGCCAAGTAACAGGTGACAGCGATTACTCACTGAGATGCAGAACAGGGCCTGCTGGGGCCCATCCCTTCAGTACGGAGCGGACCACCTAAGTCATCCCAAAGCTGCAGCTGAGTGGAGAGACTAAAGACTTTGGAAAGCTCTATCAAGGGGGAAAGTAGCTTTGTGGTCCCTCTTTGTCGTGCAAATACTAGACAGCAGCAGTCATGGCTAGTGCGGTCCCTCGAGTGGCCTTTGGAGGATGCTTCCCTGTTCAAACTTTCTATGCTAAGTAAAAGCTACATTTCTTCCAGATAGAATAATTTAATTGACTGACATCACTTGTGTTTCCAAATGTCGCTAAAAAAACATCTAGAAGGAATACAAAACCCTTCCTCCACTTAGAAGTCAAATACCAATTAGCAGGTCCCCTTAATCATTAAAATTGGAACTCTGACACTGACATGGTAGTTAGTCTGGGAAACTTAGCATTTTAACACGTGCCAGGGACTGAATTTCCATTCCACCAGGTTTCTATATCAAATAATAGAAAATGCATTTCTGCTACATCAGACTCCACTTAACTAAGGCAATACATGTAGCTGTGAGCTAACTCCCAAAGCCACAGAGTTTAAATGAACCATAACAAGTTTTTAAACAGGGCTTTTTAGAAGTAATCCTGTTGTCAGCTTCTCAGCCCACACACCACAGCCCCCTCACCCCAGCCAAGCATGTCTGATTGCTTTTCCCTGAGGCTCACACACACTCTGGGAGCCATTTTGGCCTCAGGAGAAAAATAAGGGGGGGTATCATACTCCACTTGGCTACTGAGACCTTCTGTCACTAATAACCCACCTGCTCCCCTTGGATTGGAACACCCCGGGGCCCAGACAGGGGCAAGGGAATCCTTGGTCCTTTCTTTGATCCCTGATCCTGCCTTCTTTTTCTAGTTTCCTTCCGTGGTTGACCTCTTGGCCTCTGTTTCCCTCCAGATCAACATGCAGCCTGCCTAGATCAAAATTACACGCCAGACTCTTCCCAGGGCCCAGCCCTGTCCACCTGCTCCCATGGCCTTCCTGTTGCCATCCAAGTCCTCCTACCACAACAAGGCGGAGCATCTCTCTGCATCTCATCTAAGCCTACACTTCCCCTGTAATGACTTCTCATTGGCAGACAGCGAAAAGGGGATGTGGGTGCTAACAGAGAAGAGATATCTGGTGTCGGCGATGACAGCAGAGATCCTTTATGATCACTGCTTTCACATTTGGTGGTCTTTGGATTGGGGAGCATTCTGTTCATCAGTGCTAATACTTGACAAGGTAAGACAAGAAGAAGGAAGTCACCTATGACTCCTCACATGATCTAGATATGAAGAACCATAATGCAAAGNAGATGTGTATAAGAGACAGTCTTTGGATTGGGGAGCATTCTGTTCATCAGTGCTAATACTTGACAAGGTAAGACAAGAAGAAGGAAGTCACCTATGACTCCTCACATGATCTAGATATGAAGAACCATAATGCAAAGTGTTGATCTATAAAAGAGATAAAAGTTCGGGAAATCAGAGGTTACTTGGAGCAACAGTGATTCAAGAATGTTCTACTGAGTGGATGACATCTGAGTGGTTTAGAAAGAAGGAGAAATTTCAGCCACATAGAAATAAAGGGAAAGGGTACCCCACACAGAGACAACTGAAAAGGCAGCTGCCAAGAGGTGCGGTGTGCTGGAAAGAACACTGACCTCGGAGCTGGCAAGACAGGGCTTGAAGCTCAGCTCCACCACTTACACCAGAGTGACCTAGAGAAAGCCCCAGAGCATCAACTCTCTTTCTCTTCATCTGTAAAATGGAAAGAATAAAAGCTTTTCACATAGGATTTTTTGATAAAATACACAGTTGAAGCCAATCAATTGTCCTACACATTGTAAGCAGGTGACAGACAGAATATTCTAGAATATTCACACCCAGCTTGGCTGAGGGAGCGTGGATGAAAGCAGTAAGTGGAGAACTTGGTTGGGGATGTGGGCTGGTGCCATATCAAGGGACGCCCTGAACTCAATCCCAGGAGGCCATGAAGGGTAGGGGGCAAGAGAATAATAAGGCCTGAGCTGTACTACAGAGAAACTTAATTTGGTAGCAATAAGGAAAGGCAGATTGGAAGAGGGAAGACTAGAGATGTGAAATCCCATTAAGTATGCATGCTGCATGCTAAGTTGTTTTAATCGTGTCCAACCCTTTCCAGCCCTGTGGAATGTAGCCCACCAGGCTCTTCTGTCCATGGGATTCTCCAAGCAAGAATACTGGTGTTGGTTGCCATTTTCTTCTCCACGGGATCTTTCTGACCAGGGATCAAATCCAAGTCTCCTGTGTCTCCTGCACTGGTTATCTACCACCAGCGCCACCTGGGAAGACCACCATTAAGTATAAAGCCATGCAACAAATAACAAGGGTGAAAACAAAATGAGACGGTCAGTTCCAGGCACTGACAAATACACATGTGCTAAAGACTCTTGAGAGTCCCTTGGACTGCAAGGAGATCCAAACAGTCCATTCTGAAGGAGATCAGCCCTCGGTGTTCTTTGGAAGGAATGATGCTCAAGCTGAAACTCCAGTACTTTGGCCACCTCATGAGAAGAGTTGACTCATTGGATAAGTCTCTGATGCTGGGAGGGATTGGGGCAGGAGGAGAAGGGGATGACAGAGGATGAGGTGGCTGGATGACATCACTGATTCGATGGACGTGAGTCTGAGTGAACTCTGGGAGTTGGTGATGGACAGGATGGCCTGGCGTGCTGCAATTCATGTGGTCACAAGGAGTGGGACACGACTGAGCAACTGAACTGAAAGTTTGGTCATCGTCTGACCTCAAGTGGCACTAGTGGTAAAGAATTCGCCTGCCGATGCAGGAGACAAGAGACACAAATTTCACCCCTGGGTCAGGGAAGATCCCCTGGAGGAGGGCATGGCGACCCACTCCAGTATTCTTGCCTGGAGAATCCCATGGACAGAGGAGTCTGACAGACTATAGTCCATAGGGTCACAAAGAGTCAGAAACAACTGAAGTGTCTTAGTATGCATGCATGCAAGATTTGGTAAATACTTAGATGTTGGGGTCAAAGGGGATGGGAAAGAGAGAACCGGTAAAAGAACAATGCTACTGATAAGTTTACAGAATTCCAAAGAGGGGAAGTTTGAAAAGAAAAGAAAATTAAAGTAATTAAAGTAGGAGGTTCTAGTAGGATATTTGACTATGATTCTAAAAGCAGGAAAATCTTAGTGAAATCTTAGGAAAATTAGGGCACAATCTGGCATCAGCATACAAATGGGATCATTATATCTGCTGCAGCAGGAAGGGGCTGGTGTTTCCTGTTCTAAGTCTGGCTTATGCAGAGAGCTCTCCTGTTTGCTGGCATGGAACCAGGCATGGAACCAGGCATGGAACACTAGTGGCAGGGGCCACCCTGGGCGAGCAGCTGGCATGAGATGAACGTGCTCCGCGAGCAGGAGGCTCTCACGGCTACTCGTCACCTTTTGGCTCCTCCAGAGGGGAAGCCTTCGGTCTGTGGGTTTGGATGGGAAGCCAAGTCTTACTTGTTATCGTGGAAGCCAGAGGAGGCCACATTCTCTCTCTTCACCCTTGGCAGATGGAGCACGCACAGGTGTCCAAGACATGGCCAAATGGGAGTTGTCACAAGAAAACAAATTTTGAGCAAGTGAAGCAAGAACAAGCCGTCAGTTCTGCCTTGGCAACAGCCCCTAGCAGCAGCGGATTTATCTGACCACGTTGCAAGGTGACCCAGCTAGTCTGGGTGTCTGCCCACACTCCTAACCTAGTTTCTTAGACTTTGGATCACTTTTTTAAACTATCCCATATCCTTTCAAGAATGCTTTTTCTATTTAAGTAAGGCAGGGTCAGTTTCAGTTGCCACAGAAGTTAACAACTTGTCTTAATCATTTTCTTCTGTATATAATAAAAAACAGTATTCCATAGTGAGTAGCCAAGACTTTAGGATTCCCATGGAGTTGTTCCCTAGCTCTGCTCCTGACTAGCTGTGAGATCACCAACAAATCGCTTTACACCCTGGCCCTCAATTTTTACCTCTGCAAAATAGGGATTCCAATAGTAACCCACATCATGGTGGTATCTTGGGAATATATTTGATAACATTAACGCATGTGTGCATGTTTAGGTACTTCAGTCTGTCTGACTCTTTGAGACCCAATGGACTGCAGCCCACCAGGCTCTTCTGTCCATGGGATTCTCCAGCCAAGAATGCTGGGGTGGGTTGCATGGCCTTCTCCAGGGGATCTTCCCTGAATAAGTCACTGAACTTGTGTCTCTTATCTCTCTTGCATTGGCAGGCTGGTTCCTTACCGCTAGCGCCACCTGGGAAGCCCTGATCATACCAATAGAAAGCACCTAGCAGAGTGCTGGGCACACAGTAAGCGTAAGTGTCAGCCAGGGTTACAATAGCTCAATAACAGTAACAGTGTAAGTGCCCCTCCAGTGAGCCATGATCACTGTCTGCAGCACTTTGGACTCGGACTGAAGAGGCAGGAGTCATACACATTAAACACTTCACAAGCAGGAAAGGACGGCGTGGCAAGCACGTACAGGGCACAAATGAGAGTCTAAACCCTGTTATCACATCAATTTATGAAATGTTCTTTTCTAAACCAGCCACATTTATACCACTGAACTATTAGGCCATATCCTAGGGCCATGAAAAGTTTTCCAGGTTCACCTAAGAACTCATAACAGGCTAAGGTTAAATGAGAAAAGGACATTTGTTTCAAGCCTAGGCAGTGTCAGAAGTTCAAACCCCTCCACCCCTGACCCAGGGAAGTTTGTTTCACTGTCCTTTAGGTGTTCTGATCAGCTACTTGGAAATTCCAGGCAGAATAAAAATAAGATGTACCTCTAGAGAGAGTATGATCCTATGGTCCTTCCCCTCATGTTCTCCACCTGCCTTTTGTCTGTAGAAGAATTTTAGTCAAAGAATAAATTTAATCTGATAAGTGAGAAAATGCAGAAGCAAACAAAATCAATCAAAGAGAAAAAATGATAATTACTTATTATTAAGAAAAGTCAAGGACACTGACTTGGCCACAGATCCTCCTCAAGGACTTACAGGTAATATTCTGAGCCACATCGATTGAGCTGTCTTGTAGCCATGACATAAGCTGCTGTAATTCTGAAAACTGGCCTCAAGGAAATGGGAAGAAACCAAGCCTGGAACTCAAGATTAACTGTACTTAAAACAATCAAAATGATTCTGGTTATACCATAGCATGTCCAATTTCAAGATGGCTGTCAGAGCTAACTTACTATTTCTACAGGCAGCCCCCTACCCCAGCCTATAAATGCTTTTGCCCACTGATGGTCAGTGGGGGCGTCAGCCTCTGGACACAAGTCTGCCCTCTCCCCTGGTTGCTGGTCTCTGAAACAAAGCAAACTTCCCACCAACCTTGCTTCTACAGCATTGGTTTTTGAGCAGCAAGCAGTCAGGCCCCATTTTTGGAAACAATAGTATTCTTCTTTAGGACATCTGAGAATTCATACTCCAGGATAAGGAGTAAACTATAGTCCAATGGTCTCTTCTGTAGAGCAGAAGGTACTGTACAATTCTTGGACCCGTCTTACAGCTACAGTCTGAATTATGGATCTTTTAAAATCTAAGCATGAATTGTGACCTGTAGCACTATCAATAGGGTTCACAAATGTATGTAGCCTTGTAACACCTCAAAAAAATACTTTTCTTTTTTTCTTGATTAATTTATTTCAAACAACTACTTTTAGGATTCAATTTCTGCATGTCTAATAAAACTGCTTTTGGAAATTCAATTTCATTTTTTTTCTCTATAAATTCTCAATTGTCCTAGCACCATTTAGTGAAAAAAGATCATCTTGTCCTGTGGCTCTGCAGTGCCACTTCTGAAAAAAAAAAAATCAAGTGTCATATGTGTGAGTCTGTTTCTGGGCTCCATGGATTGACTTGTCCATTCCTATACCAGTAATAATGCGATCTTAATTACTATGCTTTAATAATAAGTCTTCTTTTCTGGTAGCTCAAGGACCCTGGCTCTCTTCTTCTTTTGCAAAATTGCCTTGTCATTATTGGCCCTCTTCATGTTCACATACACTTTAGAATCAGTTGATCAAAGTCCACCAAAAAAAAAAAAAAAAACCCACTGGGATTTATATGGTGCGTGCATGCTAAGTCCCTTCAGTCATGTCTGACTCTTTGTAACATTATGGACTCTAACCTGCCAGGCTCCTCTGTCTATATGATTCTCCAGGCAAGAATGCTGGAGTGGGTTGCCATGCCCTCCTCCAGGGGATCTTCTCTGATCCAGGATCAAACCCATGTCTTTTACATCTCCTGAATTGGCAGGCAGATTCTCTACCACTAGTAGGGGTCAGATGCCCCCATGCCCCTACCCCCCATTCATGATTTATATTTCCAATAGTCATGTATAGATGTGAGAGTTGGACTATAAAGAAAGCTGAGCACCAAAGAATTGATCGTTTTGAACTGTGGTGTTGGAGAAGACTCTTGCGAGTCCCTTGGACTACAGGAGATCCAACCAGTCCATCCTAAAGGAAATCAGTCCTGAATATTCATTGGAGGGACTGATGCTGAAGCTGAAACTCCAATACTTTGGCCACTTGATATGAAGAGCTGACTCACTGGAAAAGACTGACGCTGGGAAAGATTGAAGGCAGGAGGAGAAGGGGATGGCAGAGGATAAGATGGTTGGATGGTATCACCAACTCAACGGACATGAGTTTGAGCAAGCTCTGGGAGCTGGTGGTAGACAGAGATGCCTAGAGTGCTGCAGTCCATGGGGTCGCAAAGAGTTGGACACTACTGAGCAGCTGAACTGACTAGTATTTAATATTTCACCTGCCATCATTTGAGTTTACAAAGGGAAAGTGGCCACTAAAAGAACAGGTGTGGAGAACAACTTTTAGGAAACAGGGGGAGTGATGGGATGACAAAAAGAGGAGGGGGAGCTTCAAGCAACCTGACATTTTTGTCCCAAATCCCATTGCTTTTGTCCACCTTGCTTGTGCCATCAAGACTCACCTTATGGATCACATCCTGAGGCTCCCTCACTCTCTGGACTCCCAGTGAGCTCAGCCAATAGGAGGTGGAGCAGGAGATCAGAGAGAGGAAAAGCAGAGCATCTGTTTCCTGGTTCATCTTCACAGAGTCATCAGCTTCTGAAGGGAGGCCTTGGCAGAACTCTCTGCCCGACTTCTCTCTCTGTCTCACCCCCTTTCTGTCCCCCAAGATGGCTCTAGTCACTGGTTCCTTTCTGTAGTGGTTTGAATGTGTCTCCCCAACAGTTATGTTCAAGACCCAAACTCTGGTACCTGCGAATAAGACCGTATTAGAAATACAGTTTTTGCAGATGCAACCAAGTTAAGATGAGGTCGTGTTGAACTAGATGGGTGAAATCCAATGATTCGTGTTTTTGAAGAGAAAATATAATGGGGAACTATAGTCTCTTTAATAAGTAGCATTCAGAAAACTAGACAGTTACATGTAAAGGAATGATACTAGTCCATTTTTTAAATATTATGTGCAAAAATGAATGCTAGATGCATTAAAGACTTAAATGTAAAATTTGAACCCATAAAACTTTTAGAAGGAAACACAGGCAGTATGCTCATGGACATTTCCCTTGACAATCTGTTTTCAAAGCTCTCTCCTCTTTTGTAAGGGAAACAAAAGCAAAAATTTTTTAAAAATGACTATANTAAATGTAAAATTTGAACCCATAAAACTTTTAGAAGGAAACACAGGCAGTATGCTCATGGACATTTCCCTTGACAATCTGTTTTCAAAGCTCTCTCCTCTTTTGTAAGGGAAACAAAAGCAAAAATTTTTTAAAAATGACTATATCAAACTAAAAATCTTTTGCACCTCAGAGGAAGCCATCAACAAAAGGAAAAGGCAACTATTGACTGTGAGAGAATATTTGCAAATATGTCTGATAGGGGTTAATATCCAAAATATGTAAAGGACTCATACAAATCAATAGCAAAAAACAAACCACCTGATTTTTTAAAAAGGTCAGAGGTCTTCAATAGACATTTTTCCAAAGAAGAGACACAGATGGACAACAGCCACATGAAAAGGTGCTCAACCTCACTAATCATCAGTTCAGTTCAGTCACTCAGTTGTGTCTGACTTTTTGCAACCCAATGAATCACAGCATGCCAGGCCTCCCTGTCCATCACCAACTCCCGGAGTTCACTCAGACTCATGTCCATCGAGTCAGTGATGCCATTCAGCCATCTCATCCTCTGTCGTCCCCTTCTCCTCCTGCCCCAAATCCCTCCCAGCATCAGAGTCTTTTCCAGTGAGTCAACTCTTCACNAACATATAAGCTTATAATTCAGCCACATTTTTTCAGTATGGAACCCTCCAACTATGCCTTTTATCTCCCAACCAGAGATTTCTGTTTTCCTTTATCCAGGCTTCTGCCAGAAGAGAGAGTAGCAGTCATCTGGGTATGTAACTGTTTCTTAAACAGACTTTTAACCTAGTTTTAGCTTTCTAGTCTATCTTCATCTCAACTTCCAGAGGTACATAGTGCTGCCACTTCCTGAGCCTGATAGAAATTCTGCAATATAAATAGACTTTTCTTGGTGGCTTAAGTTTTGGTTCTGCTAAGCCAGTTACCACTTGCCCTTCTGCTTTCTAGCCTTTAGAACTTTGCTGTTTTTCCCTCATCTTCTAATCTTTTGTTTATATTGTGAGTTTATGCCATTTATAAAATCCTTTTAATGTCTTTTAGGTGGAATTTTAGGAGAGGAGATGTAAATCTTGTGTTTAATCTACCATGTTTAACTAGTAATAACTATTTTAGCAGAGTATTAGAAATACTAGCTTGCTAGGGCTGCCATAATGAAGTATCATAGACTGAGTGGCTTAAACAACAGAAATTTATTTTCTTGAGGTTCTGGAGGTTAGAAATCCAATATTAAGATGTTAGTAGGATTAAGATGTCAGAAATCCAACATTAAGATGATTTTTTCTGAGACCTCTCTCCGTGGCTTGTAAATGGTTGTTTTCTCATTCTATCTTCGTGGACTTTCCATGTGGGTGTCTGTTATCTGTTATAATCTCCTCTTATAAGAACACTAGTCATACTGGATTACGGCCCATCTCTATGACCTCGTTTTATCTTAATTACCTCTTTAAAGATTGTGTCTCCAAATATAATCACATTCTGAAGTACTGGGTGGGAATTAAAGACTTCAGTAATCTGAATTCAATCTATAATAATATTTTTGACATTTATTAAGTGAATTGATTTTAATGCTTTCAGCTTGTATACCTTTTCATTTTTATTTCATTCTAATGCAAAGAAATCTTTCATGTTTATAAGAATAATTGTGGATGACTTTCTCTTTTTATTTTCTGAGTTATGCTTTCCCCAAGCTCAATGAGCTTAGTAATGTTTAGCTGAGGTTCTTTTTCCATGCTTATGCAAAGATTAGACACTCACCCAAACTTGCTTAGACAGGGTGTTTCTGTCAAGAAGTCTGAAGTCATTCTGATCCCAAATCCTTTCTTCATGTCTCTTTAATATCTTCGTTTCCCTTGAAGCTTATAAGATATTAAATGTTCTGATATTTCTGATGTGATGCCTTGACGTGGGTGAAATTTTCATCCATGACTTTGGATATTTGGTGAGCTTTTTCAGTCTTGAAGTCCTTTGGAATTTTCTTGAATCATTTCTTTGATGATTTCTTCCCCCTGTTTTCTTTATTCTCCTTTGCTGGAATGTTATGCAGATATTGGCACTCCTGGACTGATAGTTTTTCCCCTTAGCTTTTCTCTTTTTCACATTTTTTCCCATGAAGTGATGGGACCAGATGCCATGATCTTCGTTTTCTGAATGTTGAGCTTTAAGCCAACTTTTTCACTCTCCTCTTTCACTTTCATCCAGAGGCTTTTTAGTTCCTCTTCACTTTCTGCCATAAGGGTGGTATCATCTGCATATCTGAGGTTATTAATATTTCTCCCAGCAATCTTGATTCCTAAGCATGCATATATAGGCAAAAATAAATAATGTAATTACTGCATGATTCTAGTATTGAGAAGTCTTCTGGACCTAAACACTAATAAAACAGTAATATCTATACATCTAGTCTTTATGATGGTACTGTTTCCAAAAATTATTTTATGACTTGTATTATTTAATTTTCCAATATCTTATATTTCTTTTTATTTATCTTTTTTACAGACTTGGAAGATGTGATTTAGACATAAAATAGCTATCAGTCTCTAATACTGAACCACAGAATTAGGCAGACAACCCATTCATACAATTGTAACATAGTAACATCAAAATTGTGTAACACTTTTGTGACACTGGGGATATTTGCAAATGGCTTTGCTGACATAAAATAATTAGGAAATCTTTTATAGCATCAACTATTTTATATGTTAGATATAAAATGTTCATAGGAAAACTATAATGACTTTTATGATTCAATGTCCTCTTGTATCATTATTTTAAAATATTACTATAATATTTTAAAGGAGAAAGAAATGGCAACCCCCTCCAGTGTCCTTGCCTGGAGAATTAATTCCATGGATAAATGAGCCTAGTGGCCTACAGTCCATGGGGTCACAAAGAGTTGGACACAACTGATCAACTAACACATATACCACAAAATATTGCTAAGGCTTTCTTACTATAAAGACATTAACCATCTACTCCTGTTCTGAGTTCCTGTCTTGTACTCCCATTGGCTTTTAGATATGGTTCCTGCATATCTTCAGAGAAGGCAATGTCACCCCATTCCTGTACTCTTGCCTGGAAAATTCCATGGATGGAGGAGCCTGGTAGGCTGCAGTCTATGGGGTCGCTAAGAGTCGGACATGACTGAGTGGCTTCACTTTCATTTTTCACTTTCATGCATTGGAGAAAGAAATGGCAACCCACTCCAGTATTCTTGCCTGAAGAATCCCAGGAATGGGGGGGGGCCTGGTGGGCTGCTGTCTATGGGGTCGCACAGAGTCGGACACAACTGAAGCCACTTAGCAGCAGCAGCAGTTTGCATATCTTAGTACATTTTATTTTGACTGCACATGTGTTTCCCACATCTTTGTCTCGCACTGCTCCCGGAGATGAAAGATCACTCCTTACTCATCTTTGGATCATCAGCTCCCAATAATACAATGTTTTAAGAACAAATACAGGAAGGTGAGTATTAAATGGGACTATATTATTTAACTTAGTTGGCTCCCTTTGATTATGGCAACTCTGTGAAGTCTATACCATGTGAAATTAATTCCCCTTGTGTGGTCATTGCCATCTGTATTTAAAGATCTGGCCCATGACATGTTTCCCTAAGTCTTATTAGAGGAATCACTTATTCCCAATTACTGATATTTCCTCCCATGTAAAAGAACATCTGTTTCTGTCTGCTGCCTCACACTTTACTCACTCTTCCCTCAGGGAAGAGAGGGGAGTGTTGGGTTATGTTGAGTGTTTTACAGAGAATCAGGTGTCTCAGCTACTCCATTCTGTGAAGCTTCCTGCATGCAGAGAACAGGTTCTCTGATATACTGCCAACCAGAAAAGGCTGGGAGTCAAGGCTCTATCTAATTTGGAGATACCTGTGGGTTCCCAGCAAGACTAGGTCGGGGTGGGTTGTCTAATTTCATGGTTCACTATTAGAAGTCCATAATTGCCTGGTGCCCTGGCAGCATTCAGTGTACTTTTTTGATCTCATTTTTGTTTGTTCTTTAGGGCTTTAGGGTCTATACAGAAAGGTCTTCCTCAGGAAGACCTGATGTTTGGGAAGATAAGTTCAAATCAGAGGTGACTTGTCAATAACTTATATTATCGATCAAAGAACTTCAAGGCTTAAAAGGTACACTGTATAGATCAAGGTGATTTGGCACAATTGGGGCATGATTGTGCTGCCAGAGAAGGGACTCAGGACTGATGGCAATGAACAAAGAAAGGGAATGGGATTTGTTATTAAAGTGGTTGCTGTTTATCGGGTCCCATATTGTGCCAGTTGACTGTTTTCTCGGTCATCTGGTTGGCTTTTAACTGCTGCAGCCTTAAACGTTAGAATTTAAGCAAGTGGACCACAGAAGATTTTGATGTTGGTAGTTCCCTATGCTTCATGACTTTTTTATATGGGCCAGTATTTTATTTTTATGAAGAGAAGGATGAATTAGGAGAGAGTTAAGTGGAAAGACTTGAGGGCTTACAGTGCAGGCTATTGTAGATGGAGCTGAAACGAACAAGCACAACCTGGACGCTTTTGAAAAGGATAGTGACTTGGAAGTAGTGATATTTTGATTCACATTAGCAAAATATCTACTGCTTTCCTTTACTATCAACGAGATCTACAGGATGGAATATTAAATATTAAGGCACATGACTTCTGCCTGATCCACAGAGCATGGGCAGGTGTCCAGGTTCAAATTGTTTAGATGGCATTGACATTTTATGCTTTTCATTCAGGTACATGTGTGACTACTGTATGAGATTAATCAAATTTCTGTGGCTTGTTCATGGGCTAACAAGATTGACCCCTTATGACATGCTTGTAATTAAGTTTTGCATTAACTATACAATGTGTGATCATGGCATTGAAGTTTAGAGCCCCAAATTAAAAAGTTTCAGTGCATGGCAGGGATATTGGTTCTCCTTAGGACTCTGGGGAATAGACTTCAGAATCATCAGTACAAGATTCAGAGCTAGAAACCCTTGAGAATAATTCTTAAGCTAACACAAACATTGAGATTGCACTACACTTGAGTGCCAGAAATACAGGACTCAGAAAATCTAAGTTAGATATTTGAATATACAGAAAATGAAATACATCTCAGTTAAGGCCTGGTGACTGGAGTTGAATCCATATTACATTTCAAAACTTCAGAAGAAGGTAGAAATTGCTCTAGTATATTTGAAAGCTAGCCTTCACCTCTACACCCATGGGCACACACACACACACACACACACACACTCAAAGTGTTGGATTCTGGTTAAGTTACATTGACTGTCAGCATACTAACAAAGTTGAAAATCACTGAGGTTCCTAGTAATACAATATAGGATAATACAATCCTGGTAACACAAATTCTAGGTTCCAGAGATTAGCTTGTTTTCAGAATGCAATGCATGTACTGCCAGTTCCTCCATGGTCCTGGTTCCTTTTGTCAGCATTTGTTCTTTAATGGAGAATATGTTAGAATCTTACCATTGGACTAATACTACTCCTGAGGCTCTAACTGAACCACCTCCCTTTCCGTTAGAGACAGCTTAGGCAGAGTTGTACGAAAATACAAAAAAAAATCTACTTAAAGATTGATAATCTTCCTAGAAGACAAATAATTTATTAATAAATTAGGTAGGTTGCACTTGGTACTTTAGAGTTTTTAACTTCAAATCAACACAGAAAGAGAATTTGACTTTGCAGTTCAATTCATTTCAACTTTATTCTCGAGAGACTTTAACTAGCTTTAATTTCTACAGGAGCATTTGACAATAGGAGGTAATTAATTCAAATGTGGGGTAACATTTTTAGTGCATGGTATTGGAGTGTCTTTGTGAAGTCATTTGTTATTATTGAAGGATATATTGAAAAATACATCTAGAAAAAATTAAAAGAGGAAGCAAAAGAAGAAATAAAATTTCAGCCTTGAAATAGAATGACCTTGTAGGTAAGTTAATTAACAGCATTATAAGCCATTTCAAGCTCTTATATTTTCCAGCAGCATTTATAAAAGAACAATCTTTGTTTTGGGATCCTTTTTTTCTCTGTCCCAATAGACTGAATCAGCCTCTTTGATCAGAGTGTTAATGGTTGGGCACCCTGGCATTGAAAAGACAAAAAGCTGGGGTTTCTGGTAGGGGTGTGTCTTTTTTCACTTCTCATGATTGCTTCCAAGTGGAGGGAGATCCATTAATCAAAGACTCTTCAACTGTCTCTGTTCTTTCAGGTACTGACTTACTTCATTAGTGAAAATAATTCAAGCTTCACAATAGATATGTCTCAGATTCTCAGACTTGTCTGTCTGCAGATATCATGTGCTTTATGTTGCTCTGAAACTTGCAGTAAATTTAGCAGCTAGATAGTTCTACCTTTTCATGTGCTGATAAAGAATCCGCCCTGCCAAGACAAGTGACTCAAGAGATGCAGGTTTGATTCCTGGGTCAGGAAGATGCCCTGGAGAAGGAAATGGCAACCAACTCCAATATTCTTGTCTGGAAAATTCCATGGACATAGGAACCTGTCATACTACAGTCCATTTGGTCACAGAGTCAGACATGACTAAGCACAGGCACTCACATGCACACACACACACACACACTTTGCAGAAAGCCTTTATATTGGCTGGAACTACTTGTGACTGAGTGGGAAAGTCTGGGACTCTGACATTCAACATCAGTAACACAGTTTTGCTGCATATACAAACTAAACATTTTTTAAAAAGCAAAAACTCACTTGCATTTTAGTCTTCAATTTGCCTGACTCCTGCTTAGCTTTCATGTTTTTCAAAATTTGGTTATGAAAAAAGGATCAACTTCCATCATTTATCAAAATTTCAACAAACTCTAGGGAATTATGGCTGTAAATGTAATTGCTTCTGTGTCGGTTTTTCAAAATGGATGGGGGTCATAAACGATAAAAAACATATATAAGTATGTGGAGGTTGTTAGAACATCATCATCCTAAATTGCTATTTATGATTTTCCCTAAAAGAAGCCTTTGGGGCATAAAGTCAGTGAAGATATTGAAATCTACCTCTTACAAAGAATTGGTTGTAAATATCCAACCAATTGTTTGTTTTAGATAATTATCTAAAGTAATGGTCAAATTGTTTCCAGATTTTAAGGTTACTTTCATAGACATGTGCTTTCCAATAGGAAAAGATGTGCTGATATGTTCCAGAATGACTGTAATTCTGATGAAGCAGTGATTTTGATGGTGAACTAACTCATTCCAGTAGTTTTGCTAGGAAATGCCATGGACAAAGGGATAGTCTACAGTCCCTGGTGTTGCAGAGCTGGACACAACTTAACAACTAAACAGCAGCAATAGGATTTGGGGCTTCCCAGCTGGCTCAGTGGTGAAGGATCCACCTGTTAATGCTAGAGACACAGGAGATGCCCTTTTGATACCTGGGTGAGGAAAGTCTTCTAGAGGAGGAAATAACTATCCACTCCAGTATCTTGCCTAGTGGGCTACATTCCATGGATTTGCAAAGAGTCAGACATGACTGACAAACAGCATAGCATAGCTGAGTCTAACTGAAAGAAGCACAGAGGTCACCTCTTCCAGGGTCAGGTTTCATGATACCAGAGAAGGAACTAAATGTTAACCTGCTGATTGAGATTTTTGCTTGATGACTCTCAGAGTAGGTTACCTTAGGGCTCACATCATCACATAGCTATAAACTGAGTTTTCCCATCTCATGACTTTTTAAATTAATTGCTTTAATCGAAACAGCTTTCCCCCTTAGATTTCAGGTAAAATATCAGTGTTCAGTTCAATATATAACTTAATCATGAAATGAAGAACTTGAGGGAAAAGAAAGAATCAAAATATTAGAAGTGTATGAAGTTAGAATTCCTTACAAAATTGAAAAGTTTTGACAAAATATTTCAATGTAATTTTTATCATTTTCCAAGTGAATGAGTCTCAGTAAAACATAGGTTATATATTCCATAAATAAAAATGTTGATAGCCAGTATTCTTGCTGAGAAAAC
>SJYV01049560.1:0-11216 GCA_006410875.1 Neotragus pygmaeus
TGGATTACCATGATATTGAATGATTTGCCTTGGAAACAAACAGAGATCATTCTGTCATTTTTGAGATTGTATCCAAGTAATGCATTTCAGATTCTGTTGACGATAATGGCTACTCCTTTTCTTCTAAGGGATTCTTGTCCACAGTAGTGGTTATAATGGTCATCTGAGTTAAATTCACCCATTTTGTTCCATTTTAGTTTGCTGATTCATAAAATGCCGATGTTCACTCTTGCCATCTCCTGTTTGAACATTTTTCAATTTACCTTAATTCATGGACCTAACAATCCAGATTCTTACACAACATCGTTATTTATAGCATTAGACCTTGCTTCCATCACCAGTCACATCCACAACTGGGAGTTATTTTTGCTTTGGCTCTGTCTCTTCATTCTTTCTGGAGTTATTTCCCCGTTGATCTCCAGTAGCATATTGGGCACCTACCGACCTGGGGAGATAACTTTCTAGTTTCCTATCTTGCTGTCTTTTTCATACTGTTCATGAGGTTCTGAAGGCAAGAATCCTGAAGTGGTATGCCATTCCCTTCTCCATCAGACCGTGTTTTATCAGAACTCTCCATCATGACCCATTCATCCTAGGTGGCCCTAGAGGGGCTCATACAGGTAGGTCCTGTAGGCCCTGGGTGGCCCTACAGGGGCTCATAGTTTCATTGAGTTAGACAAGGCTGTGGTCCATGTTTTTAGATTGGTTAGTTTTCTGTGATTGTGGTTTTCAGTCTGTCTCATGGAAGTTTCATGATGGGAGAGACTGACTGAGGGGGCAAACTTGGTCTTTAATCCAATTTGCTGCTCATGGGTGAAGCTGTATTCTTCCCTGCTATTTACCTGGGGCTAAGTTATGGTGGAGGTTATGAAGACAATGGTGACCTCTTCAAACATCCCATGCATGTACTGCTACACTCAGTATCCCCAACACTGCAGCAAGCCACCAGCAATCCACACTTCCATTGGACACTCACAGGCAAGTCTGAGTCAGTCTCTTGTAGGGTCACTGCTCCTTTCTCCGGTGTCCTGGTGCACAAGACTCTTTTTGTGCCCTCCAAGTGTCTATTTCCCAGTCCTGTGTAGCTCTATGGTGGGGTCAACTTCCTAGCATTTGGTAGAATGGAGAGAGGAGTATACTTTATTGAGTCTGTGATTACATTATTAGTTTTCTCTATACTAATTACATAATAAATAACACAAAGTATTAAAAGCATTAAAAACAAGTAGTACTATCAAATTTTGAAAATAGGAAAAACACCATATCTTTGAGAGAAGAGAGTATTCTCTCTGCAATGGAATTCTTCCAGCATTGTTCTCTCCATGTGTTTGGGTATGTTTCCTACCACAGTGGATAGACCTGAGGAATGCTGCAGGAGTGCTAGTCTTCAATCCTCTTAATAATCCATTTTTCTAGTTAACTCTTTATATGAAATGTTTCCTGTCCAGATTGCTAATGTTGTTACTGTCTACTCTCTAGACTATGACTAACTCATCCAGAATATCAGTCATTTATTTCTGGTTTCAAAGTACTTCACACATTTTAAAGCATAATTCTTGCTTTTCTTCATCTTTTACCATTTTTATGCCAGGGAATGCCTCAAAATCAGTGTTGTGTTTATTAATCTATAGTTCATTTAGTAATCTGTGCCATACTGTGTTTAGTCACTCAGCCGTGTCTGACACTTTGAAACCCAATGGATTGTAGCCCTCCAGGCTGCTCTCTCCAAGGATTTCTTCAGACAATAATACTGGAGTTGGTTGGCATGCCCTCCTCCTGGGGATCTTCCCAACCCAAAGATCAAACCCAGGTCTCCCACATTGCAGATGGACTCTTCACTGTCTGAGCCACAAATGAAATGCAAGAATACTGGAGTGGGTAACTTATCCTTTCTCCAGGGGATCTTCCCAACCCAATAACTGAACCAGAGTCTCCCATATTGCAGGCAGATTCTTTACCAGGTGAGCTATCAGGGAAGTCCCTAGTAATCTGTAACATCTTGCATTTGATTAGATATCATGATATTTTATTTAATCTCTGTTCTTGATACCTATTGTTCAGAGACTGCAGTTTTATACATACAGATATTCAGAAGTAAAATATTATTTTTGGTTTATAAATATATATATATAACATTTGTTGGAGGATTTTGCCTTAGTCCTCCTTAGAGGACTTAATCTAAGTAAATTGCATTAGAAATTTAAATATCCAACTGAATAATTTATGCATGTAGCTATTTGTCCCTTTGTGGTTATGCTCAACTTTTTCTCATTGGCTGCTTTCTTTTTTCGTCTTTCATCACTCTAATATAACAGACATAGATCATCAGGATTAGTGATACTGGAACTGGCTGTCTTAATTTTTGGAAAATGCATGGCCATTTTTTTCCTAACAAGGCCATTTTTGTATACTACTTAAAAGTCGAATTGAGAATTAGATCACTAACTTTCTCTTCCATGTCCTTTTAATAAGAATTCTACATGCTAACTAATTTTGACTTCTTGTATTTAATGACCAATCCCTTGCTGCTCCACCATAGTTAAAAGACATTGAACAGCCCGTCTCCCAATGGTTGCATGCACAGTATCTCATTAGCATCCTCTCAGTGCTTTGTGCAGCTCTTTGTGAATAAATAAATACTTTCACTGCAGTGAGATTAGTGTATGATTACCAAGTGTCTACAAAGAATTGGACTGATTTGAAAGCATAAAATCCAACCAATTTAGATAGTTTCCCTGATGAATTCAAGCTTGAGTCAATTTGTGCTCAGACTTTTGAATGTGTTGTAATTCTGACTAAAAACTGAAACAGGATTATTTCTGTAAATCTAATATCTCCTTTCTGAAGTGCTCGGTGATATAAAGTCTACTGTACCATGAAATAGGTCTGTTGTGCTTTTCCTTTCAACTCTGATGGCATGCCTAATAAACTCCTACTTCATTATATAGAGAAAAATATGATTCATTTCTAAGACTGAGAATTATAAGAAAATGGGTTTCTATATTGTCATTCTATCTGACAGACTATTAGGAAATCTGCAAGTGTATAATCACAAAGGGTAATCTTGTTATTATTAATTGTTCATGACCTGAAAATAGGTTAAAAATTTCTAAATGTATAATAATAGATCATTTCTAACACTTATTTGACTCACAGTTTTAAAAAATCCACACCAACTTGTGTAATTTCACCAAATTCATTTCATTTCTCATATCTTAATGTTTGGACACTGAAAAATATTAACATTTAATTAAGAAACATATTATTTAATTAACTATCCATTAATTATGAGGATCCTCTGAAGGATCAAGGATTGAAAAAACAACAACAACAACAACCTGGTATTGACTCAGTCTAATATTCCATGATTTTGAAAATGCCTGACTATCAATAGTCAACAATGTCCTTATGTTTTCTGTTTGTTATTGAATTAATTAAGCTGAGACATTATAGCAAAAAATAAAGATAGTTAACCCCTGGGTGAGGAGGATTCCCTGTAGAAGGAAATGACAACCCCTTCAGCATTCCTACCTGAAAAATTTCATGTCCAGAGGAACCTACAAGGCTATGCAATAGTCCGTGGAGTAACAAAGAGTCAGACACAATTGAGGGCTGAGGACATAGACAGTCAACAATCTTACTTTGCAGCAATTTCATTAAGTTGTATATATTTTTAATTATCCCAAAGATCAAATGCAGTTGATGGTCTTGGTAT
The DNA here is from genome assembly GCA_006410875.1 of Neotragus pygmaeus. Lineage (NCBI taxonomy): Eukaryota > Metazoa > Chordata > Mammalia > Artiodactyla > Bovidae > Neotragus > Neotragus pygmaeus. The sequence continues at coordinate 3,716 of SJYV01049560.1, forward strand.
TTGTGGCAAATGTCATGGTGGAGCAGAGGTTGAGACAGGAAGAGTGGGGATTGAAAATAATACCTGTGATTCATAATCTTCTATACCTCATCAAAAATATGGGTTTTCAAGGGTAATTTCCTGTTATAAAAGTTTCCTAGAAATATTTGACAGCACTGTAAAGAGAATGTTATAAATCTGATTTTGTGTATTTTTATTTTAAAATGTGTACTTTCTCAGGTTATTATTATACATTTTCTTCATCAGGTATTATATATACTAACATATATAATATAATATGATATATAATTTTCAAGACAAAAATGTTTAATAAACATAAAACAATCAGAAGTTTATAATTGGGAAGCAAATATTTTGAGTTAACAAAATGTATCACAATTTTGAGTGGATTTTTAATTAATAAGAGAGCCCCTCTGTGAGTCTAACTGTGTTACTCCAAATTTTTCATACATATCCATTAGCTTCCACCTATTTTATAAACATACACTTCCCATCATGTTATTAGACACCTACAAGTTTAGCAGGTCTAGACATTCAGTTAAGAAGAAACATAGCTTGGATTAGGAGGAAATGACAACCTAATTTGAAACACAAGCTGGAATCAAGATTGCTGGGAGAAATATCAATAATCTCAGATATGCAGATGACACCACCCTTATGGCAGAAAGTGAAGGGGAATTAAAAAGCCTCTTGATGAAAGTGAAAAAGTTGGCTTAAAGCTCAACATTCAGAAAATGAAGATCATGACATCTGGTCCCATCACTTCATGGGAAATAGATGGGGAAACAGTGGAAANGAGCACTTCAGAAAGGAGATATTAGATTTACAGAAATAATCCTGTTTCAGTTTTTAGTCAGAATTACAACACATTCAAAAGTCTGAGCACAAATTGACTCAAGCTTGAATTCATCAGGGAAACTATCTAAATTGGTTGGATTTTATGCTTTCAAATCAGTCCAATTCTTTGTAGACACTTGGTAATCATACACTAATCTCACTGCAGTGAAAGTATTTATTTATTCACAAAGAGCTGCACAAAGCACTGAGAGGATGCTAATGAGATACTGTGCATGCAACCATTGGGAGACGGGCTGTTCAATGTCTTTTAACTATGGTGGAGCAGCAAGGGATTGGTCATTAAATACAAGAAGTCAAAATTAGTTAGCATGTAGAATTCTTATTAAAAGGACATGGAAGAGAAAGTTAGTGATCTAATTCTCAATTCGACTTTTAAGTAGTATACAAAAATGGCCTTGTTAGGAAAAAAATGGCCATGCATTTTCCAAAAATTAAGACAGCCAGTTCCAGTATCACTAATCCTGATGATCTATGTCTGTTATATTAGAGTGATGAAAGACGAAAAAAGAAAGCAGCCAATGAGAAAAAGTTGAGCATAACCACAAAGGGACAAATAGCTACATGCATAAATTATTCAGTTGGATATTTAAATTTCTAATGCAATTTACTTAGATTAAGTCCTCTAAGGAGGACTAAGGCAAAATCCTCCAACAAATGTTATATATATATATTTATAAACCAAAAATAATATTTTACTTCTGAATATCTGTATGTATAAAACTGCAGTCTCTGAACAATAGGTATCAAGAACAGAGATTAAATAAAATATCATGATATCTAATCAAATGCAAGATGTTACAGATTACTAGGGACTTCCCTGATAGCTCACCTGGTAAAGAATCTGCCTGCAATATGGGAGACTCTGGTTCAGTTATTGGGTTGGGAAGATCCCCTGGAGAAAGGATAAGTTACCCACTCCAGTATTCTTGCATTTCATTTGTGGCTCAGACAGTGAAGAGTCCATCTGCAATGTGGGAGACCTGGGTTTGATCTTTGGGTTGGGAAGATCCCCAGGAGGAGGGCATGCCAACCAACTCCAGTATTATTGTCTGAAGAAATCCTTGGAGAGAGCAGCCTGGAGGGCTACAATCCATTGGGTTTCAAAGTGTCAGACACGGCTGAGTGACTAAACACAGTATGGCACAGATTACTAAATGAACTATAGATTAATAAACACAACACTGATTTTGAGGCATTCCCTGGCATAAAAATGGTAAAAGATGAAGAAAAGCAAGAATTATGCTTTAAAATGTGTGAAGTACTTTGAAACCAGAAATAAATGACTGATATTCTGGATGAGTTAGTCATAGTCTAGAGAGTAGACAGTAACAACATTAGCAATCTGGACAGGAAACATTTCATATAAAGAGTTAACTAGAAAAATGGATTATTAAGAGGATTGAAGACTAGCACTCCTGCAGCATTCCTCAGGTCTATCCACTGTGGTAGGAAACATACCCAAACACATGGAGAGAACAATGCTGGAAGAATTCCATTGCAGAGAGAATACTCTCTTCTCTCAAAGATATGGTGTTTTTCCTATTTTCAAAATTTGATAGTACTACTTGTTTTTAATGCTTTTAATACTTTGTGTTATTTATTATGTAATTAGTATAGAGAAAACTAATAATGTAATCACAGACTCAATAAAGTATACTCCTCTCTCCATTCTACCAAATGCTAGGAAGTTGACCCCACCATAGAGCTACACAGGACTGGGAAATAGACACTTGGAGGGCACAAAAAGAGTCTTGTGCACCAGGACACCGGAGAAAGGAGCAGTGACCCTACAAGAGACTGACTCAGACTTGCCTGTGAGTGTCCAATGGAAGTGTGGATTGCTGGTGGCTTGCTGCAGTGTTGGGGATACTGAGTGTAGCAGTACATGCATGGGATGTTTGAAGAGGTCACCATTGTCTTCATAACCTCCACCATAACTTAGCCCCAGGTAAATAGCAGGGAAGAATACAGCTTCACCCATGAGCAGCAAATTGGATTAAAGACCAAGTTTGCCCCCTCAGTCAGTCTCTCCCATCATGAAACTTCCATGAGACAGACTGAAAACCACAATCACAGAAAACTAACCAATCTAAAAACATGGACCACAGCCTTGTCTAACTCAATGAAACTATGAGCCCCTGTAGGGCCACCCAGGGCCTACAGGACCTACCTGTATGAGCCCCTCTAGGGCCACCTAGGATGAATGGGTCATGATGGAGAGTTCTGATAAAACACGGTCTGATGGAGAAGGGAATGGCATACCACTTCAGGATTCTTGCCTTCAGAACCTCATGAACAGTATGAAAAAGACAGCAAGATAGGAAACTAGAAAGTTATCTCCCCAGGTCGGTAGGTGCCCAATATGCTACTGGAGATCAACGGGGAAATAACTCCAGAAAGAATGAAGAGACAGAGCCAAAGCAAAAATAACTCCCAGTTGTGGATGTGACTGGTGATGGAAGCAAGGTCTAATGCTATAAATAACGATGTTGTGTAAGAATCTGGATTGTTAGGTCCATGAATTAAGGTAAATTGAAAAATGTTCAAACAGGAGATGGCAAGAGTGAACATCGGCATTTTATGAATCAGCAAACTAAAATGGAACAAAATGGGTGAATTTAACTCAGATGACCATTATAACCACTACTGTGGACAAGAATCCCTTAGAAGAAAAGGAGTAGCCATTATCGTCAACAGAATCTGAAATGCATTACTTGGATACAATCTCAAAAATGACAGAATGATCTCTGTTTGTTTCCAAGGCAAATCATTCAATATCATGGTAATCCAAGTCTATGCCCTGACCAGTAATGCTGAAAAAGCTGAAATTGAATGCTTCTAAGAAGACCTACCAGATCTTTTAGAACTAATACCCAAAAAAAGATGTCCTTTTCATTATAGGGGACTGGAATGCAAGAGTAGGATGTAAAGAGATACCTGGAATAACAGGGAAATTTGGCCTTGGAGAACAAATTTAAGCAGGGCAAGGCTAACAGAGTTTTGCCAAGAGAATGGACTGGTCATAGCAAACACCCTCTTCCAACAACACAAGAGAAGACTCTACACATGAACATCACCAGATGGTCAGCACCAAAATCAGACTGATTATATTATTTGCAGCCAAAGGTAGAGAAGCTCTATACAGTCAGCAAAAGCAAGACAAGGAACTGACTGTGGCTCAGATCATGAACTCCTCACTGCCAAATTCAGACTTAAATTGAAGAAAGTAGAGAAAACCACTAGAACATTCAGATATGGCCTAAATCAAATCCCTTATGATTATACAGTGGAAATGAAAATTAGATTTAAGGGGCTAGATCTGATAGACAGAGTGCCTGATGAATTATGGACAGAGGTTCATGACATTGTACAGGAGACAGGGAGCAAGACCATCTCCAAGGAAAAGAAATGCAAAAAAAGAAAAATAGCTGTCTGAGGAGGCCTTACAAATAGCTGTAATAAGAAGAGAAGTGAAAAGCAAAGGAGAAAAGGAAAATATGCCCATTTGAATGCAAAGTTCCAAAGAATAGTAAGGAGAGAAAATAAAGCATTCCTCAGTGATCAGTTCAAAGAAATAGAAGAAAACAACAGAATGGGGAAGACTAGAGATCTCTTCAAAAAAATTAGTGATACCAGGGGAACATTTCAAAACCCATGCAAAAATGGGATCAATAAAAAACAGAAACAGTATGGACCTAACAGAAGCAAAAAATATTAAGAAGAGGTGACAAGAATACACAGAACTATACAAAAAAGATCTTCACGACCCGGATAATCATGATGGTATGATCACTTACCTAGAGTCAGACATCCTGGAATGTAAAGTCAAGAGGGCCTTAGGAAGCATCACTATGAACAAAGCTAGTGGAGCTGATGGATTTTCAGTTGAGCTATTTCAAATCCTGAAAGGTGATGCTGTGAAAGTGCTGTACTCAGTATGACAACAAATTTGGAAAACTCGGCAATGGCCACAGGACTGGAAAAGGCCAGTTTTCATTCCAATCCCAAAGAAATGCAATGCCAAAGAATACTCAAACTACTGCACAATTGCACTCATCCCACATGCTAGTAAAGCAAGGCTCAAAATTCTCCAAGTCTAGTTAAACAATATGTGAGCTGTGACTTTCAGATATTCAAGCAGGTTTTAGAAAAGGCAGAGGTACCAGAGATCAAATTTCCAACATTCCGTGCATCATTGAAAAAGCAAGAGAGTTCCAGAAAACATTTATTTCTGCTTTATTGAATATGCCAAAGCCTTTGACTGTGTGGGTCACAATAAACTCTGGGAAATTCTTCAAGAGATGGGAATACCAGACCACCTGACCTGCCTCTTGAGAAATCTATATGCAGGTCAGGAAGCAACAGTTAAAACTGGACATGGAACAACAGACTGGTCCCAAATAGGAAAAGAAGTACGTCAGGCAGTATATTGTCACCCTGCTTATTTATCTTACATGCAGAGTACATCATGAGAAATGTTGGGCTGGGTGAAGCACAAGCTGAAAAAAAGATTGACGGGATAAGTTTCAATAACCTCAGATATGCAGATGACACCACCCTTATGCTAGATAGTGAAGAAGAACTAAAGAGCTCCTTGATGAAAGTGAAAGTGGAGAGTGAAAAAATTAACTTAAAGCTCAACATTCAGAAAACAAATATCATGGCATCCGGTCCCATCACTTCAAACCAAATAGGTAGGTAAACATAGGTATACTTTATTTATTTATTTATTTATTTTGATCCAAAAATCACTGAAGATGGTGACTCCAGCCATACACTTACTCCTTGGAAGGAAATTTATGGCCAACCTAGACAGCATATTAAAAAGCAAACATTACTTTGCCAACAAATGTCCATCTAGTCAAGGCTATGGTTTTGCCAGTAGTCATGTATGGATGTGAGATTTAGACTATAAAAAAAGCTGAATGCCAAAGAATTGATGCTTTTGAACTGTGGTGTTAGAGAAGACTCTTGAGTCCCTTGGGCTGCAAGAAGATCCAATCAGTCGACCTTGGCTGTTCATTGGAAGGACTGATGTTGATGCTGAAACTCCAATACTTTGGGCACCTGATGTTGGGAAAGATTGAAGGCGGGAAGAGAAGGGGACAACAGAGGATGAAGTCGTTTGATGGTATCACTGAATAAATGAACATGAGTCTGGGTAAACTCTGGGAGTTGATAATGGACATAGAGGCCTGGCATGCTGCAGTCCATGGTTTTGCAAAGAGTTGGACATGACTGAAGGACTGAACTGAACTGAACTGAACAAGTTACCTGTATGAAGGTAGGGATAAAATCCTCAATCAAATTGCTATTTCCTGGCTGTTAGTCTAATTTATGTAAAAGCCATTGAATTGTTAAACTTAATGGTAATGAGTAACATCATCTACTACACCCTATTGCTAACTTTTCTCATGCTACTAGGAACCATTTCTATTGTACTGAAGAACTGATTGCATGAGAAGTCTTCTTTCAATACTACTTCTGTTATCTTGGGTGATGCCAACTCCATTTAGATCACTACCATATCAGTGTATACCACATTTTCTTAACCTTCTGTTTTCCAATTAGCTTACATTCTATTCACATTAAATACTCTTATGGCTAAGCCATGGATGTTTTCTTTAACATCACACTGCTTCATCTCTCAGCTGATAAACACAGATGTTCTGTTGATATAGTGTTACTCAGTTAATGATGTGATGTCTATCACCTACCCTTGTTGCTTACTCTCAACACTTTTTTACTTTGGCCCCCAGGCCTTTGTGCTTTTTTCTTTTATTCCACAAAACTACTATTTTGCAAATGTTTAAATTATTTTGCTGAATTTTCACAAGTAAACTTTGATCAGAGCTCCCAACTATGTGTCAGTATGTCAATGCATAGGTTCTGGGTGACCTAGGTTTTAATCCCTTTAGCTTAAGGCCAAGTGGCAATTTCCAGAATTGTCAGATATTGCTCTGGCTTCTAGGACCCTTGTCAGTCTATATCAAGTGTCATTAAGTTATTACTGAGTTTTATGTATACTCTATGATAATAAACAATATTGGCAAACATTGCTTTGAATTAACATGATAATCTATTTTGCTGATGCTAAACTCTGCTAATAAATGCTAGTATCTATAAAATTCTGATATTATTGATGAAACTTTCTTAAATAAAACAGGAAACTATAAAATTTCTCAATATTTCCATAATCTCTGATTTTGCTAACATTACATTCTTTCAAGAGAGAACATGACTTTATACCACATAGAGAGTACAAGGAAAATGCTACCAAATTCAAGATGCATCCTTTATCTCTTGACTGTACAAAATTCTTTTACCAACTTTCGTTGTCAGAATTTTAAAATATGTGTGTGGAAAAAAAGAAAAACAATAAAGAAAATATCCATTATACACCATCTCTGATTTTTTCTTCTCTCACTCTTTCTGTCAACCTAATTAGAAGATTTATCTACATCCATTACATCATCCATTTCCTCAATCAATTTTAGTCACACAACAAATATCCTCTGTCTCTACAGAAATTGCTCTTTGCCAACATTGCCTCATTAGAGATAAACCCCATTTGTTATCTTTGAGTCCTTATATATATATATATATATATATATATATATATATATATTTGTATTTCTTAGTA
>SJYV01049563.1:0-10175 GCA_006410875.1 Neotragus pygmaeus
CTGTGTCCCAGAGCCTCGCCTAGGGCCACCTCAGCTCAAGATTCAAGGAAGGCAGAAACTAGTGAATCGCACGCATGTTCACATGTGTGCACGCGTGCGTGAACACTCATGCACAGAGACGTGCACAGAGACGGCAGAGGGCGCGGGTGCTGCCACCGGCGGGCGGGAAGAGCATCACGCGCTCTCCTGCGCTCTGGACGCAGGGAGCCCTCCAATTTCAGACTCTCAGAACGGCTGCTTAATCGCTACGTGTCCAACTCTGCGACCCCAGGGACGCCACTCTCCTTTGACCCTGGGATTTCCCAGGCAAGAACAGTCAACCCCAGCGAACTCCAAGTCGGTCTGTTTTCCGTTTTGGACCTTGAGGCTGCCACAACTTAGAAACAAGGTCTGTAAACCACGGGCTTTAGTCCACTGCCCACATGCTGCATGGAGCCCTCAAGACGGGTGTCTCCTTCCAATAATCAGCATCCTCGCCTGGGGCTCCTGTGAAGCCTATTCCCTGGGTTAGATCTTAGAGCTGCCCGCCCACGGAAGGGTGGGTAGAGAGCTTGCCATTAGGGAAGGGGTACAAGCATCAGGAACCCCATCTGTTTGGATGGCTGAAGAGGAGCTTTCTGCCCTGCGGGGGTGAAGGGCTGACTGGGGAAAGCGGGAACAGGGGTGTTTTTCTTCCAAAAGACTGTTTCCAGGTCGTGAGAGGACCCTCAGATTTGGGGTGTGTGTGTGTGGGTGGGTGTGTGTGTGTGTGTGAATTCTCTGCGACCCTATGGACTGCAGCCAGCCAGGCTCCTCTGTCCCTGACGTTCTCCAGGCAAGAACACTGGAGTGGGTTGCCATTTCCTCCTCCAGTCAGATTTGGTGAGGGCGTGTGATCTGCCAGGCAACACCAGAAGGGTTCAAATGACACCAGTTGTCATTTTCTGAGCACCTACCCAGTGCTGATTCCTTACATACATCAGGTCTCATCCTCACAGCTCAGCGGGCAGCTGTCATAGTACCTGTCTTCTGAAGGAAGAACACAGGTTTAGAGAGGTGAAGTGCTGTGCTCAGGGCCACACGGCTGAGGCGCCTCAGCAGCTGCCACCAAGTCAGGCCGCCTCCCCGACAGCTTGGTCTCACTGGATTTCAAGCTGGGCCTCTTGCTTACTCGACAAAAATATAAAGCTCCAGTTACTCCAGACCAGCGGTTAGCAAACCTTTTACTGTGAAGTGCTAGGACTTCTCTGGGGGGTCCAGTGGTTAGGACTTTGTACTCACTGCAGGGGGCACAGGTTCGATCCCTAGTCAGGGAACTAAGATCCCACATCCATGTGACATGGCCAACATTTTTAAGAGAGAGAGAGAGAGAGAGAGAAAAGAGCCAGATAGGAAATAGTTTAAGCTTTGCAGCCACATACCCTGTTGCATATTCTTCCTTGTTCGGTTTTGGATTGTTTTTTTACAATATTTTAAAAATGTATTGTTTAGCTTGGAGGCATACAAAAACAGGCTGGGGCTTCCCCAGGGCTGTAGTTTGCAGCCTACAGCTGTAAGAGAATATTTAAAACCTTAAGTATAAAAACTTCTGACGGAAATGTTTTATGCCAAACGCTAGGCCCTTCGGCTGCATTTCTCCCCCTAGATGGCATCCTACTGAGTCACCCTCTCCTGAAGAAGAACCCTGCCCTGCCCTGAAATCAGGCAGCAAAAGCATCCAAGGGCTGTTGAGATTCCGGAAACATAACTGCGCCAAACACAGTCCAGCTCAGTGCTGTGAGAGGACAGAAGCAAATGCAACGGGTAGAAAGGACCTCAAGGATAAGATACCGAGAGTTCTGGGCTCTAGTCTGGGCCTTGAACAAAGGAATTAGAATCTTACTAGCGTCCCTGGTGGCTCAGCTGGTAAAGAACCCACCTGTGAATGCAAGAGACACAAGAGTCATGGGTTTGATCTCTGGGTCGGGAAGATTCCCAAGAGAAGGTGATGGCAACCCGATCCAGTATTCTTGCCTGGAAAATTCCATTGACAGAGTCGTCTGGCGGGCTACAGTCCAGGGGACTGCAGAGTCGGGTATAACTGAGTGCGTGCGCACACGCATGCCAGGTGTGGTCCCTGGACCCGCAGCATCTGCATTAGCCTGGAGGGCATTAGAAGCACAGACGGGGACTCCCCGGTGGTTCAGTGGTTAGAACTCTGTGCTCCCATTGTAGGGGACATGGGTTCCACCCCTGGGTAGGGAAGATGCCACATGTTGCAAGGCCAAAAAAAAAAAAAAAGCAGTGTCACGCCCCTCTCCAGACATACTGAGCCAGAATCTGCATTTTCACAAAATTCCCAGGTGATTTGGGAGCATGGTAAGTTTGAGATGCTCTAAAACGTCTCTTACATCCAATCGCAACAGTGTTGACAAAACCCTTCCCCTGAGGAGAGAAAGGGTCCAAAGNCCAGACATACTGAGCCAGAATCTGCATTTTCACAAAATTCCCAGGTGATTTGGGAGCATGGTAAGTTTGAGATGCTCTAAAACGTCTCTTACATCCAATCGCAACAGTGTTGACAAAACCCTTCCCCTGAGGAGAGAAAGGGTCCAAAGGCATCTTTTTTGCTGTTGTAAAAAAATAAGTCTGCTCTCATGCCTGCACTCCTTGTGACCCCATGGACTGTAGCCCACCAGCCTCCTCTATCCAAGGCATTCTCCCAGAAAAAATACTAGAGTGGGTTGCCATTTCCTCCTCCAAGGGATCTTCCCTACCCAGGGATCGAACCTGGGTTTCTTATGTCTCCTACATTGGCAGGCAGATTCTGTAACACTAGCGCCACCAGTGACCTCAAAAAACACTTCGCTTCAGGACGCACACTCAAGAGACCAAGACCTGCCCCTGAGTCTTGAAATCAAGCCTTCAACTGGTGGAAAAGTAAACCCGGGTGGACAAGAAAAGGTGACAGTCTTCAATTCACCGCAGGGGAAACTGGCTAAAGAGGAAAGCGACTTTCCCAGGACCACACTGCCGGGACAGACCCGGGATCTGACCACGGCCCAGTTCCTCAATCTTCCCAGGCCTTGGGCTTTAAGATCACTGAAATCATTTTGGTTTAGATGAGTACTTTTGAAATCTCACAAGTGGTGGAGTGGCAATCAGAGAACCTACTTTGAGCTTTAGGAAATTCACTTGCTCTCTCTGGGTCTGAGTATTCCTGGCCACGAAGTGAGGAGGTGGGGCCAGGCAGCCTCTGAGGTCTAACTGTAAGGGTCGGATCTGGAAAAGGTTTCTAGGTGAGGAGGCGGTCAGGAGACGGGCCTTCTGCAGAGGGTGGCCTCAGTCACATCGAAGTCTGGAAACACACAGGCAAGCACTTACATCCCAGGCACGGAGGCAGCAGAGTGACCGGGCCGAAGCTCAGGTCTTCTGGCAAAAGTGCAAAGCAGGAACTGGAGTGCAAACCAGCTTCTCCCTGCCTCTTCTGCCCAGGATCTTCATCATCAGCGCTTGCTGATGCCGAACGGTGCAAATCTACAGGTGAACCTCGTTTACTGTGCTTCAAAGAGACCACATTTTTCACAAACCGAAGGTCTGTGGCAATCTTTGAGCAATGCTCTTGTGACATCATGTTTCCAATAGCATTTGCTTACTCTATGTTTCTGCATCACATTTTGGGAATTCTTGCCATAGTTTTTTTAAACTTTTTCATGATTATTTTATTTGTTATGGTGATTGGTCATCGGTGACCTATGCTGTTACCTCTACGACTAGCTGAAGGCTCGGACAATGGATAGCATTTTTTAGCAATAAAATGTTTTTGCATTGAGGCGTGTGCCTTGTTTTTGAGACGGAATGCTGTTGCACACTGATAGGCCACAGTGCAGCGTCCACACGGCTCTCACGCGTGTTGGAGAACCAGCAATTGTGTATGACTTGCTTTATCATGATATTCACTTTACGGTGGTGATCTGGAACGGAAACCTCAATATCTCTGAGTTATGCCTGTATTTGCTAAATGAAGAAATGTTTCAGAAGAATGGTCCCTGAACCTTCTAATAGCACAGTTAGGCTTTTGATAACCAGCCTCAGATGTTCCCCAAAGAAAGGCTGGTGGAAATACGAACTGCTACAACCTTTCAAGGGTGGAAATTTGGCAAAATGTAGCAAAAGCTGTAAATTTGTCATTTTTGACTCAACAACTCCATTTCTTGGGCTCTGTTTTAGAAAACAATGAGAAAGGAATAATTTATGCACTAGAATGTTCGTTGCAACACTGTTTATCAGCAGCCTGAATGCCTAAAAACAGAAGATGTGAAGTGAATCACTCACATCATAGATACAATAATAGAGAATAACAAAAAAATCAAGTCAGCATTTATCATTTTAATAATTAAAATGTGAAACTTTTTTTTACAAATAAAATTCAATATTTTCTTTAATTCTCCCAGTCTATTAGAATGAAAGATTTTAGATAAACATGCATTTATCCACTTAGATAGAGTATACTTTTAAAACTCTTTAAAAAATTAAATTTAGAGTACTAAATAACATGAAAAAATATTTATGTTATAACATTTGGAAAAAAAAATGTGGAAATTCAGAACAGAAGATTTCAAATGTGGTATGACCACAGTTCTGTCAGGGGTAAAAGAAAATGTGCTGAAAATATTAGGAAGGAAATGCACCCAAATGTTAATACTGATTATCTTGTGTTGGCAGAATTATGGACAGTTCTTATTTTTTTATACTATTTTTATTTTCTACATTTTCTATCATAGTTACCATGTTTTTATAAAAAGGAAAAAAAGTCATTGGAGGAGGGGGGGTGGAAAAAAGACATATCCTATGGGCATCCCACCCACACCACTCTGCCACTCCTCCAAAATTAACCAGCATTCACTGAGTACCCAGCAAGGGCCCGGCCCTGCCACAGCCACTACCGAAGGAAAATTAAGGGCCAAGCCCCGCCCTGAAGGCTCACATATGCCATATACGTATATTCTTTGTTTGACAAATAAGCTGGGATCCAATGATATCCTTGCTGAAGTTGGAAAGAAGGCTGTTTGCTTAACCAGTTCAGCAGAACAAATAAATCCACCCGCACTGGTGTGGCCCCTTCATCCCAGCTCCCTGAGAAGCGCCACGGCTCCAACTGCCTCTGGAGTCCCCCTCGGGAAGAGCACGTTTTAGGGACACGTTACAGCCTAGGAAGAAAACTGTTAATCCCGAGTCCCAAGCATCGAATGCAAGAGGTGCAGAGACAGAATCGCCCTGAGACAGAACCGCAAGGCACCAGGAGGCAGCAGGATGGGGGCCTGGGGACCCCGGGCATGAGCACTCACATCTCCAGACCTCAGTTTCCTCATCTGTAAAATGGGGCCCATAACAACCTCAGGGCTACCGTGAGGCTCAAAAAAGAGAAAGGAAGGCATTTCATTTCTCTGGGCTGAGCCTCAGTTTCCTCATCTGTAAAGTGGAGTAAGTATCTCCTCCCTAGTAGAGCTGTTAAAAAGGTTAAACAAGGTGGGAAAGATGGAAAGAGAACACAGGCAGTAAGGATGCCACCGACAGGGATCCTCACCCCTCCTGGAATGGGGTGCACGCATGAGTCCTAGGCCTCGACTGCCTTATCTGTAAAATGGGCAACCAACTGAATCCACAAAGGCCCAATTTACGAACAGTAGCCGAATCTCCAGCTGGTGCTGGTGCAAGTCACTCAAACAAGGGTGACTGCTGTGGGCTCACTTCATGCTTAGAGACACCGGGCCCCATGCCCCTGCAGTGAGCACAAAGCCCCCTGGCTCAGAGGCCGCCGGGACTGGGAGACCTTGACATTATCTGTCCGCCCGCCTAACACCAGGGGGACACGGCCCAGCGGAAGGTACGGACTAGCTCACGTCACCCAGTCTTTTGCCAAGTGGCTAAACCAGGACTCGAGCCCAGGCCTTGGGCTGCCCAGCCTTGCCCATCACACCCACCGCTGCTCTCCGCCCTGCCCTTAAATCGCTGGTGCGGTCCTGGGCAGGGCAGGGGAGAGCAGGCAGCGACGGCAGGGACTGGGGGTGGGGAGGGAAAGCCCGAGCGCGGCAGGAGCCCAGCCTGCTTGCGGTCTCCAAACTCACAAACCACATCAGGCTGAAATATGACACACGCGCACTCGGCTGAAAGGGAGGAGATATTTTTACTTAACATCCCCCAGCTGCCTGAACACTGGTCTCTTTCTTTCCCTCCCCTACAAAATACATAGCTCCTGGGACCAGGTTTTCCCTGCTTCTGCCAGCCTTTTCTCAGGAAATAACCATGGGGAGGGCCGGCGGTGGGGGAGAGAGACGTTGCCCATTCTTCCTGGCTTCCTCAGAAAGCTTTCCTGAGCAGGCGACCCAGCAGTGAAAGAAGGCTGGGCCCCCAGCTAACTCTCTGCGTGAACCTGGGCAAGTCTTTGTCCTCTCAGAGCCTGGATTTCCTGAAATGGAGGAGAGATGGACCTACACTCTGAGTCCTGTAGATAGTACAGAAAAGCGTGAGTTTAAAGAGTCCCTTGGACTGCAAGGAGATCCAACCAGTCCATCCTAAAGGAGAACAGTCCTGGGTGTTCATTGGAAGGACTGATGCTGAAGCTGAAACTCCAATACTTTGGCCACCTCATGCGAAGAGCTGACTCATTGGAAAAGACCCTGGGAAAGAAGGGGACGACAGAGGATGAGATGGTTGGATGGCATCACCGACTCGATGGACATAAGTCTGAGTGAACTCCGGGAGTTGGTGATGGACAGGGAGGCCTGGCGTGCTGCACTTCATGGGGTCGCAAAGAGTCGGACAGGACTGAGCGACTGAACTGAACTGACAGCCCCAAGAAGCCCCTCCAGGCCTAAACTCCCCACGCCATGCACACGGATTAGCACCCCTCCTCACAGCGCCCGCAAAACTCCACCGCAGTTCTCATGTCAGCACTAGACGGCTTCACCAGTAGAACATTTAAGGCAGTGACTAAGAGCTACAGCCCCACAGTCAGACCTCTGGAGGCCCAGCACTAACACCTGCCTGCCTCACAAGCCACAGTACATCCCTTACCCCCCCGGAGCCTCAGTTACCTCCTCTATGGAAGCAGATAACGGGACCTAACTCAGGGACATGACTGTGAAGAACCAACAGAGTAATTAACGCCCCGGCGCTTGGTTTACTAAAAGGTAGCTTTTTATCATGGAGACCAACATCTCCCCATTTCACAGATGAGGACACTGAGGCCCCGTGAGCCAGGACTTGCCCAAAGTCACTCAACAGAACTCCGATTACAGCTCCACTGCTAAGTCAGTGCGTCTAACTCCTCTCAGTTCTGCCATCTCTAATAACTAATACACACGCTCAGAGACTGTACATATGGGCTGTAAAGTTCTCTTGAAGAAAACCAGAGACCAGTGCCCAGCAAGGGATGGCAGACTGCAGAAATCATCTCTGTGACCGGACAACTTCTCACCAGAGACCCAAACGGCCGACATGAAGTGGGGAGAAGTGACCGTCTGGCACTNCTCCGGGAGTTGGTGATGGACAGGGAGGCCTGGCGTGCTGCACTTCATGGGGTCGCAAAGAGTCGGACAGGACTGAGCGACTGAACTGAACTGACAGCCCCAAGAAGCCCCTCCAGGCCTAAACTCCCCACGCCATGCACACGGATTAGCACCCCTCCTCACAGCGCCCGCAAAACTCCACCGCAGTTCTCATGTCAGCACTAGACGGCTTCACCAGTAGAACATTTAAGGCAGTGACTAAGAGCTACAGCCCCACAGTCAGACCTCTGGAGGCCCAGCACTAACACCTGCCTGCCTCACAAGCCACAGTACATCCCTTACCCCCCCGGAGCCTCAGTTACCTCCTCTATGGAAGCAGATAACGGGACCTAACTCAGGGACATGACTGTGAAGAACCAACAGAGTAATTAACGCCCCGGCGCTTGGTTTACTAAAAGGTAGCTTTTTATCATGGAGACCAACATCTCCCCATTTCACAGATGAGGACACTGAGGCCCCGTGAGCCAGGACTTGCCCAAAGTCACTCAACAGAACTCCGATTACAGCTCCACTGCTAAGTCAGTGCGTCTAACTCCTCTCAGTTCTGCCATCTCTAATAACTAATACACACGCTCAGAGACTGTACATATGGGCTGTAAAGTTCTCTTGAAGAAAACCAGAGACCAGTGCCCAGCAAGGGATGGCAGACTGCAGAAATCATCTCTGTGACCGGACAACTTCTCACCAGAGACCCAAACGGCCGACATGAAGTGGGGAGAAGTGACCGTCTGGCACTGGGTGGCTAAGAAGCGTGAAGGCGCCCAGTCTTCGGCTCTTGCCTGTGACAGTTCTGCAGAACTGCACACACAGCTGTCAACAGGGGCCGCCTCCGGGCAAGGGGGTTAGAGGGATGAGGTCTACTTATTGTTGAATCTTGGCTTGAATCTTTTTTTTTTTTTAGAGTTTATTTTCAATTGAAGGATAACTGCTTTACGATACTGTGTTGTTTTTTTGGCCATAGATCAACATGTGTCACCCACAGGTACACGCATGCCCCTCCCTCCTGAACTTCCCTTCCACCTCCCACCCCATCCCACTCCTCCAGGTTGTCACAGAGCCCCAGACTGGACCTCCCTGTGTTATACAGCAAGGCTTGAATCTTTAACAGTATTTCTTTGCTTTAAAAGTAAAACTCAATACAGAAAATCTCAGAATAACTTGGCAACCTTGTCCAATAGCTACAAGCCCACTGCTTGCTTTTAGATACAATTTGCTGCCAGTTCTGATGGGTTCTTCAGCTGGGATTCCAGAATCTGCCACTCTGGTCCATCCCGTGGCCATTGGTCTCGTTCAGACCTGCACTCTCTTTCACTTCCAGTAGCCTTCTAAGGAATCCCTGTACCTTCAATGTAAAGTAAAGTGAAGTCACTCAGTCGTGTCCGACTCTTTGCTACCCCATGGACTACCAGGCTCTGAGGAGCCTCTCAGTCCATGGAATTTTCCAGGCAAGAGTACTGGAGTGGGTTGCCATGTCCTTCTCCAGGGGATCCCCAACCCAGGGATCAAACCCGGGTCCCCCACACTGCGGGCAGACGCTTTACCGTCTGAATCGACAGGGCAGCCCCTTCCAAAGCATCTGCTACATCAGCCACCGGATTACTAGGCGTTTTGATCACTGCCCTCAGGCTAAAATCCAAGCCCTTAGTTTACAGTCTGAGTTTATGATTTCTTGATTATGGACTTCCCTGGTGACTCAGACAGTAAAGCATCTGTCTACAATGTGGGAGACCTGGGTTCCATCCCTGGGTCGGGGAGATCCGCTGGAGAAGGAAATGGCAATCCACTCCAGTACTCTTGCCTGGAGAACCCCATAGAAGGAGGAGCCTGGTGGGCTACAGTCCACAGGGTCGCAAAGAGTCGGACCCGACTGAGCGACTTCACTTCCCTTTCCTTTCCCTTTCCCTCTTGATTTACAGTCTCAATCCACCTTTCCCTCATCTGCATCCTCGCCTTGTGGATTGCTCAGAAAGCCTCAGTGCCTTCGCACGAGCTGTGCCTGCTTCTCAGCATGTCTTTCTGCCCATCGCCTTGTCTCCTGGGAAGCTTTTCCTCATTTCTGAGGTTTGGGTGGCCCAAACAGACTTAGTCACCCCTTTATAGGCTGAAGGTAATTCTCAGTACTGCAGCTTTGTTTCAACCACTGTACATGAGAAGCATCTTGAGGACAAATATCTTTGCCTTCCTCAAGGCTCTTGGGCCCTCACAGGGCAAGACATTGAACACAGGCTCTGAAGAGTGCTGAATCAAGGAAGAAGGGAAGGAAGGAAACCCCTCCTGGGAGATGCCTGCTTTTCCAAAGTCATGTCAGTCCCCAACAAAAATGACTATGGAAAATTGTGGAGTAAAGTTCCTTTCCCTGATTCACACGGTAACCTTTTTTGCTGCAAAACTCACCCGGGTGCCAATTCAAGCTCCTCTGGCTGTTTATGATTCCACTGGCATTTATAAATAGTGAGGCCCCAAAAAGGAAAATGGAGTTTCAGGGGAACTGGAAGCTGACAGTCCCCCCTCCCAACCTTCCTCCTCCTTCCCAGGCCTCTTCCCCTCAACTAGCATCCCCAGGAGACGCCAGCCAGCACCCGGAGCGGGAGTGTGTCTTGGAGGGGTGTGTGTGCGTGTTTGTGTGGGTGTGGGCTGTCTCTTATA